>JAECXP010000157.1:657500-827500 GCA_018152965.1 Scaptomyza pallida | reverse complement strand
GGGACTATTCTCATTGATACCAGATAAGCACAAAAAATTTTATCAAAATCGGTCAAGCCGTTTTGGAGGAGTATCTCCACGAAAACTGTGACACGAGAATTTTATATATATAGAGATAAAATAGTTTATCCTAATTGTTGAGAGACCCACAGCCTAATTGATAAGAGCTAGAAGGCTGAAATTTTCACAAAATATTCCATTCAGGTTGAAAGTGAGCGCTAAGGAATTTTAATTTGGACAATTCCTTCGAGTACCTCCCATACAAAACAATGTCCTGAATTTGTCACTTTACCTCATTCCACCACTCTGGCGCCTCATTGTCGCACAAGCTGGGAATTTGACCGCTACCGAGTTTACAAGAACAAAATACAAGACCCATTCCACTACTGCCGTCTGCACAAGTGATCGCGATCGAGTTTACAAAAACAAAACAGATGCGCTGTGACGCACTTGCTGATAATTCCAAAAATACCGTGTGTGTGTCTCCGTTTTTCTCTTTTCTTTTTTGTGCCTTTGACAATTGATTTACGACCAAACGCTACTTTGTTGTTGTTGTAAGTGTTGTTGTTGTGCTCGCAATGTTTTTTATACTTTGATACCAAAGGTATCGATACACCTTGATGTGCAAATCGATAAAACACTTATATATCCCACATTTGAGCAAAATTTGGATGCCACGCCCCCAAAAAACAAGCCATGCTCCACCGCCCTAAAAAAAACCGAAACGCATGTAACTTTGCCAGTATGTTTAGCTAGAGTCATCAAATCTGAAAACTGTATTACTTGCTCAGTTTTTGCGCTAGAGTCACCAAATATGGTGGGAGCATTGTTAGTGACATCCGAAACAGATTTTGGATGCCACGCCCATTTATACCGCCCACCTCTATATCTTTCTCAGTTTTTTCGCCAGAGTCTTCATACTTGGTAGGGGGTTATAGGGTGCCATCCGCCACAGATATGCATCACAAATTTGGATGTCACGCCTCCTCCTGCTGCCTGATATATATACCCAAAACCCCCATATATTACTATTTGCACACAGAATACTTAACACAGTTATGTAAACTGGTATCAAAGTATATCGCAGTCGTTGCGTCTGACTGCAACGTTCTTACTTGTTTTTGTTGGTTTCATTGATGTTAAACAAATCGATTTAAACATAACTTGGTGCGTCTACTAGAAAAGTTTTGCACACCAGAATATGTTACGGGGGTGGTTTTACTTACATACTTTATAAATATCAACGTTACACACAAACACAAATACCTATTACCATTGTTGTTTTGATATAATTTTCAAACTGACATTTGTAACCTGGGTTGGTGTTGCAAATGCACATATGTACATACATACACATGTATGTACGTACATTTAACATTCTTTTGTACATACATATATATAACAAAACATGCAAGTGCAACAATATATGTATATACAGTGCAAAAAAAAAACGCACTAACAAATAGAAACTTAAGAAAATGTAATCTGCATTCGTATGTATGTTTATTTAATGCAAAAAAGTTGTATAGATATGAACATATGTACATACATTCAATTTGTATTTGTTTTTATATCGAGCCATTTGCGCGAAAGTAATTAATCTTGAACATCTTTGTATAGTGGTAGATTTGCTTACGTCGTACCACACAAACATTGTTGATATACAATTTCGAACAAGCAAGCAAAGCACAATGTAAGTTTATATGTATTTGTAAAGTATGGGGGTTTTGGGTATAAAAAGGCAGGCAGAAGGGGCAGGCGTGACATTCAAATTTGTGATGCACATCTGTGGCGGATGGCACCTTCTATCCCCCTATCAAGTTTGGAGATTCTAGCGCAAGAACTGAGAAAGATATAGAGGTGGGCGATATAAGTGGGCGTGGCATCCAATATTGCACATTTGTTACGGATGTCTCTAACAATGTTTCTACGAAATTTGGTGACTCTAGCGCAAAAGCTGGGAAAGATATAGAAATTTCAGATTTTACGAGGTGGGTGGAAAAGGTGGGCGTGGAATATAAAACTTTGATGAAGATCGGTTACGGATGTCACTAACAATGTTTCTACCGAATTTGGTGACTCTAGCCCAAAAACTGAAAAAGATATAGGGTTTTCAGATTTTAGAAGGTGGGCGGTATCAGTGTGGGCGTGGCGTTTTGATGCATATCTTTGTAAGACTTCAGCTTCTACCTTCCAATCAAATTTTGTGAGTATAGCTTTAAAACTGTGGGAAATACAGTCATTTTCGATTATAACTAAAGGGGGGCTGGGGGCGGAAGAGGTGGGCGTTGCATCCAATCTTTCGATGCAGTTTTTTGGGGAATGCCATCGACTATCTTGTGACTATAGCTTCTTAAATGTGGGATATATTTGTGTTTTATCGACTCGCACATCGAGGTGTATCGACTTGTTATCGATTTCCCAGGCCCCCTGAGCTCGTAGAGCCCTAAATTTAACACTTTTTCTGACGAAGATATGAACCAAGATATTTGCAAAGTTGCAAGGCTCTAGCTTCAAGGGTGTCGAAAAAAGTTGCGTTCATACAGAGAGACGGAAAGACGGACAGACACCATGACGGACATTGCACAAACCCAATTTACAATGATACCTTTGGTATCAAAGTATAAAAATTTTTCTCTTCTTGGTATTGGTGTTTTTATGTGTGAGTATTGGTGAGTGCTCTTTCGTATGCTGGATTTGGGCACCTCTGGTCTAAAGTGTTTAATCGCCCAATGTATTGCTGCTAGTTCTTGCTCTGTCGTGTTTTTATTACTTTCTCCCTTTGTGAATGAACGTGATGCGTATGCTACTGGTAGATGCGTTCCATTATGTTCTTGTGTTAAGACGGCTCCGCATGCTTGTTTACTTGCATCCGTTGTTATGCAAAATTCTTTATTAAAATCGGGGTACTGTAATAATGTTGGTTTCATCAGTTGTATTTTTAAATACTCGAAGGCTTTTTGACATTGATCTGTCCATTCGAATTTCACATTCTTTTTGCATAATCGCGTTATATGTCGTGAAAAATCGGAAATTTTTTTAATAAATCTTCTGTAATAATTGCTGAGTGCAACGAATTTTCTAGCGCTGTCTGCGTCCGTATGGACTGGGTATTTTTCTATGACATTATATTTCTTGTTGTCTGGTAGAATACCCTTGTCAGTACACTTGTGTCCAAGGAAGGTTACTTCGTGTCTTAAAAAAGAGCACTTTTCTGGGTGCAATTTAAGGTTGTGTTTCCTGCATAAATCAAAAACGTTTGTAAGGTTTGTAATCATATGCTTTTCTGAACAAGCGATGACAACTAGGTCATCCATATATAGAAATGCCTGTGAAGGTTCGATACCTTAAAATGCAATTGTCATCATTCTTAGGAAGGAATTTGGCGCTATTTTTAAGCCATAAGGTAATCGCGTAAAACGATAAGAGCCATTGCTCGTGGAAAATGACGTTATATTTCGAGAGTTTTCTTCGAGTTCTATTTGATGAAATCCTGACATCAAATCTAAGCATGAAAAGTATTTTGCTTTGCCTAGTTGATCGAGAATATCGTCTATTCTTGGTAATGGGAATTTATCTGAAAAGATTTTTTTATTAATTCGGCGGTAGTCAATTACTAAGCGCCATCTTTTATCAGATGAATTGGGTAGTGATTTTTTGGTACAATTAATAAAGGACTGTTTTATTCTCAGTCTGAAGGTTCTACGATTTTATCTTTGATTAATTTGTCGACTTGTTTGTCTACTTCTTCTTTTTGACTGTGAGGAATTCTATAGTTTTTAATATGAACTGGTTCATTATCGTTCATCCTTATTTTTTGTTTGTAAAAATTATTTGTTGATATCAATTCGGTTTCTATTCCGAATATATATGTGTATTTGGTGCATAATTCTTTAAGTATTTTTTTGAATTGAGGTGGAAAATTTTTGTTTAGTTTGTCTAAGATTTCATCTTGGTTTGAATTTTTATTAGATTTAATTATGTCGTAATCATCCAATGCACAGTGGACGGTCTTGTATGGAGAAGGCGGCCAAAAATACTTCCAATAGAGATATCAGCTTGAAACTTTTTCTGCAGCTAAATAATTCCATATTAATGCTTTATTTATAATATTGGCACGTATATTAGGGTGGGTCGATTTGTATGAGACCAAAAATTTGGAAAAATGTGATATAAAAAACGAAATCTACGCAAAATTCTAAGAAAAATGTCCCAAGAAACCATGGTTCTAAAATCAACTCCCATATCGCGCCGAGCGGCATGAAAATTTTCATATAAGGCATAGGTAAAAAGTAATTGGTTTTTTTTAAAAAACGTTGTCGTATCTTCTCAAAGCTAATATTCTACATAAAATTTTGGGCTCATTTTAAAGAGAATTTTTTAGGCTTTCAGAATTGGTCATTATTTTTTAAAAATTTTAATGGCAAACCCAAAATTTTATGGACCTAATGTAAAAAATACCAATAAATCGGTTAAAAAACTAGCAAATCGTCATCACATCAATCCAAAAAGGGAATATGGATAAATATTTGATAAATTCGTTACCACACCAAAGAATTTTCGCAATTTGAAACAGAGTATATAAGCTTTATTTTCGCTCCAATTTAAAAAATCAAATTAAAGCAGACCCCTAAGGTTATGCAACATTATTTTTGTAGTTATTGCCAACGTAATAACAATAGTTTAATGTAATATACCATAAGTTGGTTATAAAAAAAACTGTTAACTCAAACAAAGAATCATTACTCAAGCAAATCGTAAACTGATTTGTCTAAAATAGATTTTTTGCTTTTAAATATTTTTTGTCCAGATATATAGGGGTCAGAAAGACACTCACAAAACAAAGACACGCAAAATCAGAAAGAAACGCACGAAAAAACGACACAAAACCATAGAAACTTGGAGCGAGATGGAGGTATTGAATGCATGATTACATTGAGTGTAGCAAATTGTAGCAGCTTATTTTCATAACTTAGAATAACTAAATATTGAACAATTTTTTAAAAAAAATTTCGTTGAAGGGCGTCATTGACAAAACAATTTTTACTTCATCTGAAAATTAATTTTTTTTGAGGATATGCAAGAACAATTAGGGTTTACGCACATGTTTTGTTAAAAACACACAAACAATGCAATTCAAATAAAAATTACAAAAACACAATGTAAATACCTTCAACATATATGTTCATTTTAGTTTGATCACTTTAATTTAGCTTTTATATAGTTTTTTAATATATTTCTGCAGGGCTTGCAGCTACGATGCACACGCTTAATATTGGCCGCACGGTTTGTGCTATCGCTTTACCTGTCATTTTCTTCGCGAATGTGTGAAGCAAAACAAAACAAATATGTAATCAATTTTAAAGCACCGTTTTATGGACAACTAGATGCCGAACATTTGAACTTAAAATTCAAACATTGATTTTTTTATTTTTGGCCTATGGGACCGTCCACTGTGCAATGGTTCAACTTTTAGTGTATTTAGTTAAATGATTGCAGTTTTATTTGTTGTATTCAAAATTCGGACAAAAGCGTTTTCAGAATCTGCAATGGAATTTCCAATAAATAATCCATTTTGGATTTCTTGGTTTGGTATTAATGTATACCTGGTTGCTGAATTTATAGCAATTTTTTTGGCGACTTTAGATCTTGCCGGCAGAACTGTCAAATTATTTTCGAATGTATGGTTTATTGGAATATTAATTGGATTATAGAGGTTATCTGGTCTCAGTATAAGGCAATCATTTTCTGGTTTAAATCTATTTGACAATTTTATTTTTTTCATAAAATCTATACCTATAATTCCATCACATGGAATAGGGAAATTTGAAGCTACTATGTGAAAATTATGCGTTATAGCATAGTTGCTTGAAAGAAGTTTTATTGATACTAATCCTTTTGAATTGGTTGTTCCTTCACCTACACCTGATATTTGGGTAATATTTTTATAGTCAACATTGTTAAATGAGTCTGAAGTTTCTTTTATTAAAGAGATGTCTGCACCTGTATCAACTAATAATGTATATTATTTATTTGTATGTTCATTTTTAAGGAAAACAAAAAGATTGAAGTTAAGGTTGATAGTGTGAACCGTTTTGTATCTTAGGGGTCTTTATTGGTTTTCCGATGTGGTTTGTTGTGGCATTCGAGATATCTTTTATTTATGCCCTTTGGGCAATGGTTTCATCAGCCATCGTGGTTGGTTTTTCTTCTATAAGGCTATCGTTTGTATCGGTATCTGTTAAGTCCTGATCTGATAATTAAGATTGAATAAGGACGGCGGGAATGGTGAGGTTTTTAATATCTTTTTCCGCTATTTCGGGACCTGTAGAGACAGAGTCATCTGTCTCAGCCGGCTTCTGTTTACAGCTCGTTTTGATATGCACTTATTGTGGTACATATAGGCTTTATACAAAATGAATGCGCTCATATGGAAAACAATTGTTGATAATAAGATGTTTGTTAAATCGGTATCAATATTTTTTGATTCGATTTTATTATTTACATTAGCAGTGGAGTCCACTTCTTTTACATCTACTAGACCCATTTTTGTGGATGATTTATAAGTTATGTATTCAAAATTTGTAATTGAATCTAAATTTTCAACAGATTTACTAATTCTGTTGGCGTTCATTTATGCAATTACAAATGTTTTGATTTTCAAATTTAATTTTATATTTTCTTCTATTTAAACATGATTTTTATAATTTGATACCAAAGGTATCATAGTATATTGGGTTTGTGCAATGTCCGTCATGGTGTCTGTCCGTCTGTCCGTCCGTCTGTATGAACGCAACTTTTTTCGACACCCTTAAAGCTAGAGCCTTGCAACTTTGCAAATATCTTGGTACATGTCTTCGTCAGACAAAGTGTTATGTGTAGGTCTCTACGACCTCGGAGGGCCTGGGAAATCGATAACAAGTCGATACACCTCGAGGTGCAAATCGATAAAACACATATTTATCCCACATTTTAGCAGCTAGAGTCACCAAATTTAATAGCAAGATAGCTGGTGACATTCCCCAAAAAATTGCATCAAAAGTTTGGATGCCACGCCCACCTATTCCGCCCCCCCAGCCCCCTTAAATTATATACAAAAATGCCAGTATCTTCTACAGTTTTGAAGCTATACCCACCAAAAATTGGCATAAAGGTAGATACTAACATCTGACACAGATATGCATCAAAACTTTGGATGCCACGCCCCCAAACAACGGGACATGCCCCACCGCCCTAAAAAAAACCGGAAGGCATGTATCTTCGCCAGTTTTTAAGCTTGAGTCACAAAATTTGGTATAAACATTGGTAGTGACATCCGTTACAGGTGTGCATACAAATTTTGGATGCCACGCCCACTTATACTGCCCACCTCTATATCTTTGTCGGTTTTTGCGCTAGAGTCTCCAAACTTGATAGGGGGATAGAAAGTGCCATCCGCCAAAGATAAATCTCATGCCTACCCTTTCTGCCTGATTTTTATACCCAATACCCTTATATATTACTATTTAAACTCAGAATCCCTAACACAGCTATGTAAACTGGTATCAAAGTATATCGCAGTCGGTTGCATCCGACTGCAACGTTTTTACTTGTTTAAGGTGTGCTTGTGCACAGCTACCCCACATCTGGCATTCATATAATATTTTTGGTAACAATATTGATTTATAAATAATTATGTTGTTGTGCAATAATAAATTTGACTTACGATTTATAAATGGATACAGTATACGCGTAGTTTTATTAATTTTATCTATAGTTTTACCGATGTGTTCGCTAAATATAAGTTTTTTCTCCAGGCAAATGCCAAGATAGCGTACGCTACTTTCCCACTTGATAACTGTGTTGTTTAGTTGCAGATTTTTGTTAGGAAGGAAGTCTGGCCTTCGCTTTTTACATGCTTTTATTGAACTTGACTTGTCTGTCTGTACCGGAATCTTGTAATCAAATTTTCACCAAGTTCCCGACTAGCTAGAGCTCTGCAATTTTCACCAAAGATGTGTTTCAGATGACAATACATGTTTTTAAAGTTTTTAGCGCTATAAAATGTGTAATATCATGTAAAAACCGTAAAAACAGTTTTCCCTTTTCCTTAAGTTACTAATATGACTGCCAGAATTCACAAGCTCTGGTGGCATGGGGGGAAGACTGCCGCTTCAAAGGCCAAAGGACGTGGGTTCAAACCTCGAACAAGACATACTTTTTTACATGCTTTTATTTTATTAATTAAATTTTTCCTCACTATCCCAATAAAAGATTTTCAAATCATATTTTGGTGATAGCTAATTATTTTTTTTTTTTGGCTTAAAATTCACAACTGGTTCTAGCAAATAATAAGGATAAATGTAACGAGGGAGGAAATCAAAATTAAAGAGGTGTGGAAACTTCAGGGGTTCAAAGAGTGTTAATGAGCCAAACATATATGCACAATTTCGGCAGTTAGCCTCTCACACTCATGTGCCAATCCTTCACCTTCCCGTGGTGAACCCGTTACGTCATATTATTATTTAATATTATTAAGATAATAAATTACAAAAACAATTTTAATATTTGGGTATTGCATGGATGATGGTAAAAAATCTAATACAAATGTATGCAAGAAAGCGTATAAAAGCATGTCTTCAAAATTTTTTTTGATTTACTTGTTGGTAAAATAAATGGCTTTTGTTTTGGAAGCGCTTAATTTTATTTTTCATCTATAAAAATAATTTGATAACAATTTTAAAGAGTTTTCAAGCTCTTGATTTATAACATTAAACTAGGCATTGTAAATATTGGACCTAGTACCGAGCCCTCGGGGACTCCAGCAGTTATTTGTTTATTTTTCGAATTGCAACCTAATAGGGAAACAAAGAAGCTCCTGTCCGAAAAAAAACTTGACAAGAGTTTAGTTAGATATAGTGGAGTGTTATATTGCACTAGCTTATGAATTAGGACATGGTGCCATACTGTATGAAAAGCAGCCTCAATATCAAAAGTTACCAAGCCGATAGATTTCTTGCGTGTGAAATTATCTTTGATAAACCACGTAATTTGCTTTAGTGGGTGGATGCAGCTTAGAGAGGATCAGAATCCAAATTGAATTGAAGGTAAGATGTTGTTTTCCTCAAAGTGGAGATTTAACCTGGCTTTGATAAGGCGTTCAAAATTTTTTGAAAACCCACAAAGCAGTCTTATAGGGCGGTAGCTCAACGGACAGTCGCGACTGTCCGACTAGTCGGGTGGTTTCCCAGGCTTGGGAATCGGGATGACTTTAGCTTTTTTCCATTGAGAAGAAAAGTTGCAAAGTTCCATGCAACTATTGAGCAGAATGGACAAAAATGTAAGTGCATTTTTTGGTAGATTTTTCAAGCAAATATTCGGAATATTATCAGTTCCGGGTGCTTTGTTGTTTTTTTAGACAGTTTACGACTGCTTTTAGTTCTTTTATTGTTATTTGCCTATCTACAATCGGATTATTTTGGCAAACAAGCTGGTTTCGGGTAAGTTGTACAATGTTAGATGCAGCTGGATCAGAAAAGGTATCAGTTGTATGATGCTTCGATTCGAAGATGTCGACATGTAAATTGGCTTTGTCGAGGGCGGATAGATACATTTTGTTATAATGACTAAAACTTGGAATAAACTGTTTTTTATTTTTAATGACTTTAGTCAATTTCCAAAATGTATTTGAACTGTTTTTTAGACTACACAGTTTCTGATTCCATGAAATATTGTTGTGATCAAATAATCCAAGTCTTTAATGACACAAATTCCGCAGCAATTCAAAGTAACCAGTGTCATACCCATCCTCAAACCAAATTTGGACAAGACCTCCGTCAATTCCTACCGCCCTATCTCCCTCAACTCATGTATCTCGAAAGTGCTGGAGCTACTAGATAGTCGACAAATGGGATTCAGAAACAGAAAATCAGTGCCTGATTCCCTAGCAATGCTAGATTACCAAACCACATCTACCCTTTCAAAAAAAAACAAGTAAAAACGTTGCAGTCGGACGCAACCGACTGCGATATACTTTGATACCAGTTTACATAGCTGTTTTAAGGACTTCTAGTGCAAAAAGTAATATATATGGGCTTTGGGTATAAAAATCAGGCAGAAGGGGTAGGTATGACATATATCTGTGGCGGATGGCACTTTCTATCCCCTACCAAGTTTGGAGACTCTAACGCAAAAACCGACAAAGATATAGAGGTGGGCGGTATAAGTGGGCGTGGCATAAACAATTTTATGCACACCTGTTTCGGATGTTACAACCAATGTTCATTCCAAATTTGGTGATTCTAGCCCAAAAACTAAGAAAGATATAGAGGTGGGCGGTATAAGTGGGCGTGGCATCCAAAACATTGATGCAGATCTGTTACGGATGTCACTAACAATGTTCATACCAAATTTAAAGAGCCTAGCTCGAAAATTGAGATATAGCGGTGGGCGGTATAAGTGGGCGTGGCATCCAAAATTTGTAGACTCCAGCTTAAAAACTGACAAAGATAAATGCCTTCCGGTTTTTTTTAGGGCGGTGGGGCATGTCCCGTTGTTTGGGGGCGTGGCATCCAATGTTTTGATGAATAACTTTGTCAGATGTCGACATCTACCTTCATGTAAATTTTGGTGGCAATAGCTTGAAAACTGTAAAAGATACAGGCATTTTTGTTAATAATTGGAGGGGGGCTGGAGGCGGAAAAGGTGGGCGTGGCATCCAAACTTTTGATGCAATTTTTTGGGAAATGTCACCAGCTATCTTGCCATCAAATTTGGTGACTCTAACTTAAAAACTGGCGAAGATACGGGCATTCCGGTTTTTTTTAGGGCGGTGGGGCGTGGCCCCTCGTTTGGGGGCGTGACATCCAAAGTTTTGATGCATATCTGTGTCAGATGTTAGCATCTACCTTCATGCCAATTTTGATGGCTATAGCTTCAAAACTGTAGAAGATACAGGCATTTTTGTTTATAATTTGATGGGGGCTGGGGGCGGAACAGGTGGGCGTGGCATCCAAACTTTTGATGCAATTTTTTGAGGAATGTCACCAGCTATCTTGCCATCAAATTTGGTGACTCTAGCTACTAAAATGTGGGATATATAAGTGTTTTATCGATTTGCACTTCGAGGTGTATCGACTTGTTATCGATTTCCCAGGCCCCCTGAGGTCGTAAAGCCCTAGACTTAACACTTTGTCTGACGAAGACATGTACCAAGATATTTGCAAAGTTGCAAGGCTCTAGCTTTAAGGGTGTCGAAAAAAGTTGCGTTCATACGGACGGACGGACGGACGGACAGACACCATGACGGACATTGCACAAACCCAATATACTATGATACCTTTGGTATCAAAGTATAAAAACCACGCCTCCATTATATGCCTAGATTTTTCAAAGGCCTTCGACAAAGTAGGCATTCACAGTATAATTGACGAACTTACTGACTGGAGAATAGGACCAAAAATAGCTAATTAGATTTTCAACTTCCTCACGAACAGAAAAATAACGGTCCTCGCCAACAAGTCATACTCCACCTCTCTGCCATTAAACAACGGAATACCGCGAGGCTCTCCCCCCCCCCCCTATTCGGCATTTTATTTGCGATAGCATACAATAAACTAAACAAGACATTAGACAAACACAAAATTCTTGAATTTAATGGCTTTGCCGATGACTACACAATAGTCTATAAACTAAATAAAAAACAAACCCTCTTAAACATAGACCCACTATTTAATGACATTAACCAATGGTGCAACTATTTCGGTGCCTCACTATCTTTCAGCAAATGCAAAACTTTGCATATCTGCAGAAAGAGAACTTGCAACCTTACGCTTCAATCAAACAGCTACACCCCGCAAAATGTAGATTCCCTCAAAAT
This sequence comes from Scaptomyza pallida, assembly GCA_018152965.1. Classification (NCBI taxonomy): domain Eukaryota; kingdom Metazoa; phylum Arthropoda; class Insecta; order Diptera; family Drosophilidae; genus Scaptomyza; species Scaptomyza pallida. The sequence continues at coordinate 815,643 of JAECXP010000157.1, read as the reverse complement.
CCTTGGTATCACCATATAGATGTGTAAGGACGTTTTCTTGGCCGAATTCGGCGTCTCAGTTGCGTCCGGGGTTTCACAGATAATTTATAACTTGTGCCGGAACTCCGGAGTGAGCCGCACCGAGGTCAAGCAACAAAACCGTAGACAAGTGGGGGTCGGGGCAGACCGTTCGATCGACAACTTCGGATATGTCCGAAGGGGAAGGTTAAGGCCCTAGGGTGAAAACCCGGAAGGTACCTTTTCCCTCTCCCTTCGTACAACTCTTCGTTGTCGACCCAATCGGGCACTTTAGATTTCGGGCCACGAAGGGATAGGATTCTTAAGGTTCGTCTGGTCAGGCAAGGGTACATCGCTCGGCTCATCAGTCGCGTTCGCAAACGCGGGTAGCTGACCCAGGCAGAGATCTAGGGAAGGACGCATAGAGTAAGACTCGGATTGCGCTTTCCCCAAACTGCTCTCCCTAGGCCCGCCACCATCGCGACACCACATGGACCCGACCAAGAGATAGGCGTCACAGAACTTAGGGTAAAACCCGGAAGGTTCGTTAGCCCGTCCCTCAGCCTGGCCCAAGTGGGTCGTTAGATGAGCTACCCGAAGGCTAAGGCGAGGTTTGGTGAAAGGAAAAGTAAGAGGGGGGAGAGAAGGGTGACATGTAATAAAAACACACATTTATTTAAAATCTATATATATATATTTTCATTCTTTATTGTTTTATGTTTTCTTCGTTTGGGATTTGTGGGGGATATGTGGGAGGAGATACATTTGTTGTGTGGTTGGCGATGTGCCGACTTACCCCGCACCGTTGTGTATATGTGTGTGTGGGTTTTTTTTATTTTTTTTTTTTTATTTCAGTATAACAAATAATCTACTTTAAAACTATACAATAAATACATGCATAAACATTGCCCGCCTCTGCGGGACCGCCGCGAAGCATTGCTTCGCAGAGACAAAAGCAATGTTTATGGCGCGATCGCCCTTAAGCGTTCCAGACGCCTCAGCTCCGCCGTCGTGGAAGCTGCGAATCCGCAAACCGCATGCCATACCGCCTCCCTCTCTAACATTAAGTCCACCAGGTTTGTTGACGAAAGGGGCTGACCAATCAGGCTCTCCACCTGCTGACGTTCCCGAGCGAAACGCCCACACTGAAAGAAAACATGGCTTACGTCCTCCTCCGTACCGTCTCCGCACCAGCTACACTCTGAACTGGAGTCGTGCTTAAAACGCTTAAGGTAGCTCCTAAAGCAACCATGTCTTGTTAGCAGCTGGGTGAGGTAGAAGGTGACCGACCCGTGCTTCCTCTCTATCCATCGACGCACATCTGGTATCAGCAGGTGCGTCCAACGCCCTTTTGTGGATGTATTCCAGTGTCGCTGCCAAGCCTCTAGGCTCCGCTCGCGGGCTGCAGCCCTAGCCGCTCTTCTCTCCGCTGGTACTGCGTCAGAAACCGATGCGGCTTCTACTGCTAAACTGTGGATCGGGATCATCCCAGCAACCACAAGCGCTGCATCTGAGGAGACCGTGCGGAAGGCGCAGCAGACACGAAGGGCAGCGAGCCGGTATGATGACACGATACCCTTCATGTAGGTGGCCACCGAAGTTGCGCCGACCCAAATCGGAGCAGCATACAGCACTATAGATTTCATGACACTCATGAGCAGCAGCCTCGTTTGCTGTTTCGGACCCCGCGTATTGGGCATCATCCTCGCTAGGGCTCGCACGGATTCGGCTGCCTTCCGATGAACGAATGCCAGGTGCTCGCCAAAGTTTAAGCGCCGGTCGATGACCACGCCAAGGTAGCGAATGTAGTCCTTAGACCGCATTGTGACGCCTCCCACCGTGATTTGGACATACTCCACCTTTTTTCGGCTGCTAATGAGCACCGCCTCCGTCTTTTGGGCAGCCAGTTGGAGACCAACAGACGCCAGCCACCGCGTCACTGCGTCTAAGCACCAATCGCAAAGCTCTGTAACTCGACGTAGATCTTTCGCCACAAGCACCAGAGCGACGTCGTCAGCGTATCCAATAGCGCTGGCACCATCCGGTAAGTGAAGCTGAAGTATCCCATCATACATGATGTTCCACAGGAGAGGACCCAGAACAGATCCTTGTGGAACACCTGCAGAGACGGCGTACTCCTTCTCCCCCTCGTCTGTTTGATAACGCAGCCTACGGTTGTCAAAGTAGCTCCTCACAATTGCAACAAGGTAGTCCGGCACTCTAAAACTCACCAGAGCATCCAAGATGTTGCTCCAATTCGCGGAGTTGAAGGCGTTCTTAACGTCGATGGTCACAACAAGACAGTACTGCTTACTTCCAAAGCGCCAGCGGGTGCCTGAGATCGCTTCTGAGGCTATGCTGACTACCGACCTGATGGCATCAGTAGTAGATCTCGCCCTCCTGAAGCCGAATTGGAACGGTGACAGTCCTCCAGCATTCTGCACGGCGTCATCCAGCCTAGCAGCTATAATCGCCTCAAGGACCTTGCCACTATTGTCAATGAGACAGATAGGCCGGAATGCTGACGGGTCATCAGGAGACTTGTCTGGCTTAGGCAGCAGGACGAGTTTCTGCACCTTCCACCTATCCGGAAAGATGCCTTCTCGCAGACACTTAGTGAACATCATGGCAAACAGATCTGGCTGAAGCATCATTGCTAAATGCAGGCACCGGTTAGGGACACCATCTGGACCAGGCGCTTTATTGGCTGATAGCTTCCGTGCTGCCATCTGGATTTCCTCCGTGGAAACTGGAGAAACGCCTTCCTGTATGGGAGCCTCGCCGACTGCTGGTAGCGGGTTAGTGCACTGAGGAAACAGTGTCGCCACTATTTCCGTCATGCGAGCTAGCTCCATAGGCGCTCCGTTGTTGCCTTGGCTCACGCGCTTGAAGACCATCTTGTAGGCTCTTCCCCATGGGTCCTTGTCGGCTGAGTCACACAGCTTAAGGAAACACTCCTTTTTGCTGGCTCGGATGGTGTTCCTAAGCACTTGTCTTGCGGCCTTAAATTCAAGCTGCAACGAACGGGTTGCCCCCGACCCTCGTGTGGCTGCTCGCTGAAAACGCCTCCTCGATCTCAGGCAGGCTCGCCGAGCCTCCGCTATTCCTTCGTTCCACCAAAACACGCTGGTGTGATGGCGTCTATAGGCCTTCCTCTGAGGCATGCTCGCAGTACACGCAGCTTCTAGCTGCTGAGCCATCTGTTCCGCCATAACGTGCGCCGGTCCACCTGCTACCATATGAGCAATGATATCTGCGAAAATCCTCGTGTTGAGAGACTCAACCCGGTATGCTACACCAGCGTCGGGCCTTGCCGGCACCCGCAGCATTTCTCCAATAGAAAACGTGATGGCCACGTGGTCGCTTCCGGTGTAACAGTCGCTTATGCACCACAGAGCAGAGCGAGCAAGTGCAAGTGTGTTTGGGTGGTGAGGTGTATGTGTGTGTGGGTGTGTATGCCGGTGTGCCTAGTTGGATGAGCGTGTGTGTAGACGTGCGTGTGTGGGTGAATGAGCTTGTGTGTATGCGTGCGTGTGTGAATGACTGAGCGTGTGTGTGTATGTATGTTATTCGCTTCGCGATCACATGCACTGCACTTCCACTAAACTTTCCTCCTCCTTGCTATTGTTGCTGCAGTTGTTACGGCTGTCACTGTTGTTGTTGTTGCTACTGTTGTTACGGCTGTTGCTGTTTTGCCGTTGCCGTTATGCTGCTCCGGTTGCTGATGTTTGGTGCAAATGCAACGCTGGGGCGGCTATACAGTTGTTCTTGTTGCAGTCGGCTGCGGCGGTAACTGCTGTTGTTGCTGTTGCTGCGGCTGCGAGACGTAGCCGTCGTTGTTGGCATTGCAGCGACTGCGGCGTTAGCTACAGTTGTTGTAGTTGCAGCGGCTACGGCGAAAACTACAGTTGTCGTTGTTGCTGCTGCTGTGAGGAGTAGCTGTCGTGGTGGTTGTTGTTGCACTCCGCACGGTAACTGGCGTTGTTGCTGTTGTTGCGTTGCGCTCGGTAGCCACAGTTGTTGTTGTTGCAGGGAGTGGCTGTTGTTGCTGCGGTTGTTGCGCTGTGCACGGGAGCTACAGTTGCTGTTGTTGCTGCTGCTGCGCACGGTAGCTGTCGTGCTGTGCTTGCTGTTGCGGCTGGTAGCGATCGTTGTTGTTGCCACTATTGCTACGGGCTATGCTGCTGCGGCTGCGTTGCTAGTTGTCGTTGTTGTTGTTGTGGCGACTATTGTCGCTGCTGCGGCTGCGCTGCTAGTTGTTTTTGTTGTTGTGGTGGCGACTATTGTTGCTGCTGCGGCTGCACAGCTAGTTGTCGTTGCTCTCGGTTTGTAAGTTTTGAAAAAAAAAACACCGGCTGCATATGCGTAAACTGCTGCGTTCAACTCTACTTCGCGAATTAATACCCGTCATCGTTTCTTCTTCTTCAAAAGCTCGCTCGCCGGCGCAGTGTTTAACAACGCCGGCGTTGAGCCATGTGCATCGCGCATGTCACTTTGCGTCGTTTGCGCTACCATCGAGCTTTTTGTCATGTAGCTCTCACTACTGCGCAGCGCAAACGTTTTTGTGACGTCTTCGTTGACCGAAGGCGTCAGGTGTTATTTGTGAGGTAGCAGTTTGCTACCTCACAGATGGAACAAACGCATTGAAAATCTATCCTTACAAGTGCCAAAAGACTTAATGTACGAAGCAAAATCTATAATCTTGTCCAAAATCGACTATGTCACCCAATCTTATTTGAAAGCACCCAAATCTTTACTAAGCAAACTCAGAGTAATCTACCACTCTTCTATAAGAATGGCATTCAATGCTTTTCGCACCACACCTATCCACAACCTACTTCATGAAGCAAACATATAACCAATAGAATACAGTGTCCTCAACGCTTCACAAAAAAACTTCAAGATCATAATGCACTCCAAACACTCTCCATTAGAAATAATCATTAATGTAATAAAACAAGTAAAAACGTTGCAGTCGGACGCAACCGACTGCGATATACTTTGATACCAGTTTACATAGCTGTGTTAAGGATTCTGAGTGCAAATAGTAATATATGAGGGTTTTGGGTATAGTTAGTTAGTTTGGGCCGGTCGACCTCCAAAGTGGTCGCGCATAGACCTGCTGGTCCCTAGCGATGCCGAATAGGTGGGGGAGGTAAACGGAGCCACACTTTTAGCGAATTTGAGCATTGCTCTGGGGCTGAGATTCTTCCCTGCTTCATTAATCGAGTCCATGAACGGGCTGTTGAGGTGCATACCAGGTGCTCCAGCGGTTCCTCCACTCCAGGCTCTTTGCATCTCCTGCAGCCATCTTCTATGGTTAGGCCCATCTTCTTTGGATTCGAGGCTGTTAGGCAGTGACCTGTTAATATGCCTGTCAGCAGTCTGCAGTCTTTCCTTTGTAGACTCAGCACGAAGTCGGAGAGTTTCCTGCTCCGTTTTCTGCACATCGTCTTTGCTACTCTGCATCCGCTGGTGTTCCTCCATATGCGGTCTGCTTCATATGTGGCCTTTGCATGTCTCCATGTCGGCGTATAGGGCCCGTAGGGAGACTTGTACGTGTTCAGCGATGTTTCGCGTTCGCACGCCACTTTTTGCTAGTAGGTCTGCGTACTTGTTGCCTTCAATACCCTGATGGCTGGGAACCCAATTGATGAGGACTTCTTTGGACTCCATTAGTTCATCTATTGCATCCCTGCTCACCAGGACATTTTTAAAGGTTGTGAGTGCAGACTGTAGCGATTTTATGGCTGCTTGGCTTTCCACAAAGATATTGACCCTGTCCGTTGAAGACCCCGATCTGATTGCCGCTTCCACGGCCATCCGTATCGCGAAGACTTCAGCCTGAAATATGCTGCAGTGGTATGGCAACTTGTATTCTAAGCTTAATTCTAGCAAGGCGCAGTATACCGCCCGACTCCTGCCTCCATTTTGGAGCCATCCGTGAAGATGTTAACCGCATTTTGTTGTTGAACACCTGCGCGCCAGTCTTCAGGTCCCATTAGTTTTGGCACTTGCCTAAGATCAACTTGGGAAGTCATGTAGTCCGTGCCATGTTTCCCGTTGCACAAAAGCGTTGGGAGGCTTTCTGTCCAGTTAGACGGGCTTGTACGTTGATTGGTAGCACCCCTGTTATCGTCTTTAGTGCCCTTGTTGGAGTAGTCCGAAGGGCTCCTGTGATGCAGATTAGGGATTGCCGTTGTACCTTTCTAACAGCTTTAGGTATGTGACTTTCTCCGTGGCCTGCCACCATACCAGTACGCCGTAGACTAGTATTGGCCTCACTACCGAAATGAAGATCCAGTGCATCAGTCTGGGTGAGAGACCCCATTTGCTGCGTAACATCCTCCGCGAGGCGTAGAGCGCGCTGGTAGCCTCTTCACCCTTTCTTCAGCATTGAGCCTCCACGTCAGTTTTGAGTCCAATATCACTCCTAGGTATTTAACGTGAACCATGCATCTCTTTGTGAAGAGAATGAGGTCCGATTTGTCAGCGTTGATGCTAAGACCGGCTCTTGTGGCCCAGCTCAGCACCTCTTTTAGCATTTCGTCCATGACTGAGCTTATCATCGATGGACATTTACCAGTGATGATTATGCCTATGTCGTCCGCGTAGGCAGTTATCCTTGCGCTCTTCTTTTAAATTTCTTAAGGATATCGTCAACCACCAGGTTCCACAGTAGAGGGGTTAGGACTCCACCTTGCGGCGTGCCCCCGTAAACCTCTCTGGTCAGAATTGTTGGTCCCCATTCGGCTCGAATTTTCCTGCAGCTTAGAAGGTTCCGTACCCATCGGTTTATTGCTTGGCTCAAGCAGTTGGTCGTGAGTCCTTTCATGATCGCGGCGGTTGATACATTATTAAATGCACCCGAGTTGTCTATAAATACACCTAGTGCATAGTCCTTGTGGTGTAGCGCGTTCTCTACGGTAGATACTACCGAGTGAAGCGCCTTTTCCACAGACTTGCCCTGATTCGGTTCTAGCTTATATCTGGTGCTAGTTCTTATGTGTAGCTCAAGTAGTTTCTCCATCGTCTTCAGGAGGAACGATGAGAGGCTGATTGGCCTGTAGTCCTTGGGTTGGACGTGGCTGCATTTGCCTGCTTTCGGCAGAAAGACCACCCTCGTATTTCTCCATGCTACAGGTACGTATCCTCGTTCCAGGCACGCTGAGTAGACCGCATGGCTTCTTTGAGCATGGCTGGGATTATACCATCAAGCCCCGAGGATTTGTAGCTCGCAAAGGAGCTGATAGCCCATCGGATCTTGTCGTGTGTTACGATGTTTTCGGTGTTTGAAAGTTCTGGTGTCTGCTTGGTGCGCCGTGATGACGCATCCTCGTCACAAGCCGAGCAACCCGAAAAGTGCACTTCCAAGAGCGCCTCAAGTGCTTCCGTGCTGTTCTCAGTCCAGTGTCCTTCATTCGTTTTCAGCTGGCTTTGAACGGCTGGCTGTTTTGAGAGTAGTTTTCACAACCTGGCTGTCTCCGTGACTTTCTCTAGGCCGGTGCAGAAGGTTCTCCAAAAGTCACGTTTGGCTTTCCGAGTTTCTCGTTTGAATGCTCTGAGCCTTATCTTGTATTCGTCATAGACGATTTCGTCATCTGCTTTTTTAGCCAGACTGAAAAACTCGTGGACTTCTTTCCTCACTGTCCTAAGCTCAGGAGTCCACCATGGTGGTCTTTGGTTGCGCTTGGACCTCGTCGGTTTGCATGTTTTATGGTAGGCGTCCACGAGGTGGTTTGTCAGGAACTTCAAAGATTCCTGTTATGTTTAGCACGTTGGATGAAGTCGGTCCTACATATGTACTGGACTCTCCTACGTTTCTTATGGTTATATCGTATTCTAGGATAAAATGGAGTAGTGACTCACCTCTACCGTTGATTTCTGGACTCCCCCATACCGTGTGGTGGGCATTGGCGTCTGCTCCGACGATCAGTGGCTGCCCTTTTATCGATACATCCCTCAGAAGGTGATATACTTCTTCTGGTGGAGTCGTGATATCATGTGTCATGTTGCAGGATGCCAGCAGCAGCGGCTGACTTCTCTATTGCTGTTAGGTCATCGGTGCTGTAATAAGACATTTAATAGGCATAGATTCCCTTCCTTACTAGGATGGCAGTTCTTGTTCTACTTACTATGGTCGGGAAGAAAACGTTGAAGTTGTTCGACCTTAGCCCAGAGACTTGGTTGCCCGACGCTATCCAAGGCTCTTGTACTAAGGCCACATCGGCAGGCCCTTCCTCCAGGGTTAGAAGGAGCTCCGCCGACTCCAGCTGGCTTTTATGTAGGTTGAGCTGGAGTGTTCTCAGCATTTTGGCTGTTGGGTGCACCCAGCTCGGATGTGGCGACTGTCAGCGTCGTGTCTACATCCTCCGTCTCATCTTCGTCTCCATTGCAGCTGGCTTCTGAGGCCGTGCTAGCTATTTCCAAGCCGCTTGTCGCCTCGATCAGGCCAAGGTCCTGCTCCACTTCGCCTTGTTTGAGTGTAAACTCATTGTTGTCGGAGGGGTGGCGCTTTTTGAGGCGCAGGTAGACACTGCCCATGCCCTACGCCATCTTTCCGAATCGCGGATAAAGCAAGTCCTCGGCCACCTTGCTGATTTGTAGGATCATGTGCTGGCCCTTGCTATCGTGCTTGGCTACATTAAGCACCTGCCAGTCAGCGGTTGTCACGTCCGGATTTTGCCACTGTAGAAGTCGCAGCGCCTGCTCCTTAGGCACGACTCGTGGTAGGAGCACCTTCGCTTTCGGTGCGGAGGGAATATTCGTTCTCTACACTACCTCCAGCTGGGCGCTCTCCCACGGAGCCGCCATGGCTGCCACTGCCTACGTGACCCATTTGAGCGTACTCTCATCCTTGCAGCTAAGAACCTTCACTCCATTATACCACCCCGCGCTATCAAATGAAGTGGGTGTGGCATCGGGCTCTAGCATTCTTTCCATCAGCGCATTCAGTATAGCGGACTTAACCTTCTGCCACTGACCTGCTGACATTTTGCCATTAGGATCGCTCCTGTCGATAAGCGCAACGACTAAGTGTCGCTTCGCAACATCGCTGGCGGTTTCCTTCCCGGCTTTTGGGGGATTTGACCGCTTGCTGGCCGGCACCTCCGATTTGGCCGTCTCCATGGAACGCTGTCGTTTGGCAGCCAGCTGCTCCTCGACCCTGTTAGCGTAGGCGCTGGTGGTGGCCTGCATCTGCGGATTCTGTGCAAAATGTCGCCAGCCCTCATCAATCTTGTGTTCGGCCCATTGCAGCTTGCTCCTCTCCTCAGGGGTGAGGTTGCTGCTGCTCATTAGCCGAGCTCTGATTTTTAGAGCCGCCTTATAATGTGCCTTCGCTCTCATACCCTTCTTTGACCTCTTGGACCCTGCCATACTAGTGGCCTTGGCATCCTCCTGGTTCAGGCTGGGTAGAAGCTTTTCATCGGCTTCGTTATCTGATGGTTTGCTTGACTCGCAATCGGATTCTGAGCCGAATTCCGCATTGCTTCGCCAAAGCGTGGGTTTTTTGGCAGTAGCGATACAACTGCTGTGGACTGCTCCAACCACCGCAGAGGTGTGACCGCTGGCGACACGTTGAGGAGTTGCCCCCCCCCCCCGTGCCAGCCGGTGGTAGCGGTCGCGCCTTCCACCGACGTTTGGGCTGATATCCCAGCCCGAGTTGCTCCAATCTTGGTGTCCTCCATTATGATTAATTATTGATCGGGAATCACCCCTTAGCGTTTTTAGCCTACCGCCAGGCACCTCCAACCATGGCTTTTTGGTCTCAGTACCTCCAATGTGCCGAGGCCATCGAAGTGTACTGTACCAAAGCCTTAGCTAGGCACTGTACCACCATGGGTGCAGTCGCGCGGAGTCGTAGAACAATGCCCGTCTGCTCAGTGGCAGTTCAGTGCCCATTGCCCAGCCTCGGGGAGGGTTCAGTTGGAGAATTTTCGCCAGCCGTTTTGAATATAAGAAATCAGGCAGAAATGATAGGCATGACATTTAATTGTGGCGGATGGCACTTTCTATCCCCCTAGCAAGTTTGGAGACTCTAGCGCAAAAACCGACAAAGATATAGAGGTGGGCTGTATAAGTGGGCATGGAATAAAAAAATTGTATCCACACCTGTTACGGATGTCACTACCAATGTTCATACCAAATTTGGTGACTCTAGCTTAAAAATTGGCGAAGATACATGCCTTACGTTTTTTTTTTAGGGCGGTGGGGCATGTCCCGTTGTTTGGGGGCGTGGCATCCAATGTTTTGATGCATAACTATAGCTTCAAAACTGTAGACGATACAGGCATTTTTGTTTATAATTGGAGGGGGGCTGGGGGCGGAATAGGTGGGCGTGGCATCCAAACTTTTGATGCAGTTTTTGGGGAATGTCATCGGCTATGTTGCCCCCAAATTTGGTGACTCTAGCTGCTAAAATGTGGAATATATTTGTGTTTTATCGATTTGCACTTCGAGGTGTATCGACTTATCGATTTCCCAGGCCTCCTGAGGTCGTAGAGCCCTAATTTTAACATTTTGTACCAAGATATTTGCAAAGTTGCAAGGCTCTAGCTTTAAGGGTGTCGAAAAAAGTTGCGTTCATACGGACAGACGGACGGACGGACGGACGGACGGACTGACGGACTGACGGACAGACGGACAGACGGACAGACACCATGACGGACAATGCACAAACCCAATATACAATGATACCTTTGGTGTCAAAGTATAAAAATCCAAAAGAACACCTAAACTTTTATCCTCACTTCATGACACAATAGAACAATGCAACAAGCTTAAAATCCAACGCATCTGACATAAACAAATTTATAAAAGAAAACTCCCAACATTTTTATAAACTAATACTAAATAGAGCATCCCAGCACTACAAAATGATCTGCCACGACAAACCAACAAAAACATTGATCAAAAACACACCACGAACCGACTTTTTAAAATTTACAAGATTAAGACTAGGACATACAAACCTAACCCATAACTATATCCTGAATAAATCCGTTCCACCTACTTGTACCAATTGTATACAAATCTCACCATCACACATATATTAATTGAATGCCCACTATATAATAGAGAAAGAGCCTTGTACCTCGAACAATCCATAGCCGAAACAACCTCATTCAAAAATATACACAAAACAATAGACTTCCTAAAAAATACAAATATCTATAATTTAATTTAACGCTAATAGAATGCTTATGTAAATAGACAAAATATATTATAAGATCATACATACCATGTACATAAAAAAATGTATAACACAGACTAGAAGCTTAAAGCCTTAGCTGCTATAGCTTAGTATCCTGTTAGACCTAATTTTAAATTAAGTTCTAACTCGTTAATAATAATAATAAATGATAAAAAGAATTATGAAGTACGAATATTTGAATGGTATAGTTTTGATAAGTATTATAAATTATAAATATTTGAGTTGCTAAGAGCTAAATAGTAGACAGTAAGAATTACGAGTTATGAATATTTAAATTGCCTTTTCGTTAAGTTATTATGTATTAGGCAATAAGGATTAGGTGATAAGAAACTCCACGAAGGCTTGAGTTAACCAGTAAATATATATATCTTTGAAATGTACAATACCACCCTATATATTATATAATCATCAATATGCAATATCGGTTTCAAATTGAAACGGTCGATAGGAGCAGAGTGGCTAGATGATACGAAAGCACTGAACGAACCTTTCGACCCTCAACACGCAATCCACCAAACTACAAAAGCTCGAGTGGATTGGCGAAGAAGGGCCGAACGCAAGCCTCAAATATGCAGCGAGGACAGTCGAGAGTGAATCAAGAAAGCGATCGGTCGCGCGCTGTGATTCAGTGACGGAAAGTAAAAGTAAAAGAATTTTGCTGTACTAGACTGGAGTGGACGAAGACGAAGACGAAGAGGAATACCAATAGACCAGAAGAAAACCAGAGAAGAGGCAAGTAAGGAACGGAGAAATAGTGAGTAACGAGGAAGATATTTAATCCTAACCCATCGTGGATAAGTGCTAACCCTCCTTAATATAAATACTCCGGCACAAAAGATCTAACATCTGGTCGCAGTGTAATAAGGCCCTTGTAATAATATAAATACTCGTGCGTAAGTTTGCGACTTATGTGTTGTAATAATAAAGTGAGTTATAGAAACATAAAACACGCGGCTATTCTGTCTAGAATAAGTTATCCAACTCCCTGTGAGGTAAACCCGCAGAGGCACGTGTTCGGCTTATAGTAAGGTGCAGGGGAGATTGAAGCACCGCCCGATTAATACCCACGTCAACTGAACAACTAAGTGAAACCCGCGTGGCTAACCCGCGGTGGCATAAAGTAGGCTTGGTGATAGGTTAGAGTAACAACTGCGGTGTCGACCAGGTTGATACTCTAACAAGTCAATAGTCGGCAGAATACGACTTTATGCTAAGGCAACATTTAAGCGCTCGTCAACGCTATACTTTAGGTTTCAGCAAGTTATAAATAACTTGTAACCAGCCTTGGCCAGACTGAGTTCTGTACCTCGGCAAAAAACTACTTTACAAAATGCATATGTTTGTCACTATCTATCCTGGCACCAAATCTAGTGGCTCTACCTGCTAAAATGTGCAAAATATGTGTTTTTATCGATTTGCACATCGAGGAGTAACAAATTGTTATCGATTTCGCACGATGTTATATAGATTATAAATTTAACGATATATTTAAAGATGAAATATAATATTACAAAGTTGCAAGGCTCTAGCTTTAACGGTTTCGAAAAAAAAGTTCGTACAGACAGACATTCTGATATTATGACTGACATTGTAAAAATTCATATTGTACTGATATCTTTGGAATCAGAATTTAATAAATTGTTCGTCGTCATTTCAATTAATTCATTTTATTAACTTGTTTGTTTTTAGGCCAGAGAAAACCGACATGCAATGGCTAGAGCTTTATATTCAAAAACTTTCTCGTGGCTTGTTAATAAAATAAATGCCTGCACAAATCCTGGAAAAGAAGCTAATCAATTTTTGGGTGTGCTCGATATCTTCGGCTTTGAAAATTTTGAGAAGAACTCCTTTGAACAACTTTGCATCAACTATGCCAATGAGAAGTTGCATAAATTTTTTAATCATTATGTATTTTCAATAGAACAGACAATCGTAAGTATCTATCCATACTGTTTTACCTACATATATAGTCATAGTCACTAATCACTAATCTTATGATCTGATTGGGTTTTTTCTGGGTTTTTCCCAATCCTTGCAACAAATGTTGGATCATTAAATTTTTGTTGAATTCCCCAAAATATTTTAATTTTTTAAACTTTTTCATTTCATTTCAGATTGCTTACTGATTTAAATTTAAATTTTGTTCATTATTCTTAAACATTTTTGTAGCTTAAGCTCTATTTTTGAATTTGATTTAATTTTAATTTTATGTCGACTGATATTAGTTGACAATAAACAAATAAATAAATAAATAAAAATCTTAATCATGTACTGTAACGACAAAAAACTTTTATTTTAAAGCCTAAAAAATAAAAATTATGTAATAATACTAGCTCACCCGGCAAACGTTGATTTGCATTATTTATTATTTTTAGAAAATATTTTTTTACTTCAGCAAAAACTGACTTCCTATAAGTGTGAAGGAACGTATTCATAATCGAAAGCCTTGTAGACAATGAAAGTATACTTTATTAAGGTTGATATATTATTCTTTATTTAAACAACGAATAAATTATCAATTAGCTCAATTCCTACTCGATAACAACATCGACATTATACAACTTTCCGAAACACACCTTACAAACAAGTATAATTTTACTATAAGCGGATACTCATTCTACGGAACCAACCATCCCGATGGCAAGGCGCACGGCGGATCTGGTATCTTGATTAGAAGCTGGCTGAAGCACCACTTCTACAAAGAGTTTGCCAAAAGCTATCTACAGGCCAATCCTTAAAAATACATCTGGAAAGTTGTAACCAACTTGCACTTTCTGCCATCTACTGGCTGCCTCGATACTACATATCTGAAAACCAATTTATAGAATTTTTCAACTCATTGGGAAAATACTTTTTAGCAGCAGAGGACTATAATACCAAGCACACTCACTGGGGTCTCGACTTGTGACTCTAAAAGGAAAGCAGCTGTACAACACAATTATAAAACCAAACAAGTAAGAAGGCTCTAGTCGCGAAAACCCGACTAGGACATACCCTTAACCCGATACTTAATGCTTACAGCTACTTATGTGTATTAAATCAGTGACCAATTTGACCAAAATGCAAAATTTCAAACTGCGATATCTCCGGTGTTTCTGAACCAATTTTGATCAAATATTTTTAAATGTTCATTATTTTATACGTAGTTTAAAACATCATTTTCACAATTTTGAAATTCAAGATTTTTGTGTTATCGATCGCATGTGTATATAGGAAACCAGAAATGTTATCAAAAATTTCAAGCAAACTTGATCTTCTCATGGTATAGGAGAGTTTAAGTTTAAGGTCTGAAGTCTCTAGCTCTTATAGTCTCTGAGATCGGCGCGTTCATACAGACGGACAGACGGACATGGCTGGATCGACTCGGCTGTTGATGCTGATCAAGAATATATATACTTTATAGGGTCGGAGATGCTTCCTTCTGTCTGTTACATACATTTGCACAAAACCATTAAACCCTTATTTACCCATTTTATGGGTTAAGGGTATAAAACAGGCATAGCCACGTTTCTCCTGGCACACCAATTTATTGGCCCACAGACCCCAAGAAACGGACCGACTTAATTGAGTCCTTGGTCACCGAAAATATTCCACGGGTTATCTAACAACACAGATATGCATCAATACTTTGGATGCCACGCCCCCAAACAAGGGGACATGCCCCACCGCCCTAAAAAAAACCGGAAGGCATGTATCTTCGCCAATTTTTAAGCTTGAGTCACCAAATTTGGTATGAACGTTGGAAGTGACATCCGTAACAGGTGTACATACAAATTTTGGATGCCACGCCCACTTATACCGCCCTTCGCTATATCTCTCTCAGTTTTCGAGCTAGGCTCTTCTAATTTGGTATGAACATTGTTAGTGACATCCGTAACAGATCTGCATCAATGTTTCGGATTCCACGCCCACTTATACCGCCCACCTCAATATCTTTCTTAGTTTTTGGGCTAGAGTCACCAAATTTGGTATGAACATTGGTTGATACATCCGTAACAGGTGTGCATAAAAATTGTGTATGCCACGCCCCCTTATACCGCCCACCTCAATATCTTTCTTAGTTTTTGGGCTAGAGTCACCAAATTTGGTATGAACATTGGTAGTGACATCCGTAACAGGTGTGCATACAATTTTGGATATTTTGGATACCACGCCCACTTTTATTACTCTCTCTATATCTTTGTCGGTTTTTGCGCTAGAGTTTCCAAAATTGATAGGGGAAAGAAAGTGCCATCCGCCACAAATAAATGTCATGCCTACCCTTTCTGCCTGATTTTTATACCCAATACCCTCATATATTACTATTTAAACTCAGAATACTTAACACAGCTATGTAAACTGGTATCAAAGTATATCGCAGTCGGTTGCATCCGACTGCAACGTTTCTACTTGTTTAGTTTCAGCTTATATTGCGTTAGCTTTCGCTGTGCGCTTTACACATTATTTTGGATATCCTGCAGTTAGAGGTGTTTGTCCACCTTTGTGCTGCCGAATCCAATGCCTGTATTACTATGTTTAAGTGTTCGAAAGGAGATCGGAATTTCTGCCATATGGCTGTTGATTCCCGTAGCTCATTGTTTAGCCAAAGAGTCAGCTATTTCATTGCCTTCGAAACCTTTTATTGTTGCCTGGCTGTCCACAAATATGTTTACTTTATTCAGTGTTACATTAATTTTCTTTTCCTGGAATATGCTGCAGTGGTATGGTAGTTTGTAGCAAAAGGCTCATGGGTAGTAGTGTAATGCCGACTCCATCCCTCATTTTTGTGCCGTCTATGTATAAGTGGATTGCTGTCTGCTCTGCTCCTCAGCGCCAATCATCTATTCAAAAGATCGTGGGTGTGCAGTTGAAATTGCTTTTTAGCATCATGTAGTCTGTTTCGACCTAAGTCCCTATTCCAATTTTACTATGCCCGTTGTTATGATATGTTGCCTATCGTGCAAAGACGTTGCGCAGTCTTTTTTTGCTACTAGTCGTGCCTGTATGTCCACTGGGTTGACATTCAATATGGCTTTAAGTGCTTTCGTAGGTGTGGTCCTCAGCGCCCCTGTGAAGCACATTTCGCTGGGTTTTTTCCAATCGTTTTAAATATGTGAACTTCTCTGTGGTATCCACCATACCAGTATTCCGTAGAGTAGTATGGGGCGCGATGTGTATAGTGCATTGGTAGCTTTCTTTAAACTTTCTTCTACATTGAGCTTTCAGCTGAGCTTGCTGTCCAATACAATTCCCAGGTATTTGATACTCTCCTTTGGTATCAGCCGTAAATCGTTTATTTTGTGTTGCGTCCAGTGAGGTACCTTGTATCTCTTGGTAAAGAGAATCAGATTCGTCTTGTCCGCGTTGATACTTAGACCGGCTTCCATTGCTCATTTAGTATCTCGTTTAGTGTGTTATCAATGACATGGCTGATTGTCGATGGAAATTTGTCCGTGATAAATTTTTTTTGTAGATCACTAGCCACCAAGTTCCACAGTAGGGGAGAGAGTACTCCTCCTTGGGGAGTGCCGCGTTTTGCTTCCCTAAAAGTGGTAGTGGTTCCCCATTCCGTTAGTATTTTTCTGTTGCTTAGTAGTTTCCGAACCCAGGATTGTACCGCTTCTGTTGGATCCACAGCTCTAGCCTGCAGCAGTTGCGGGCGTCAAGCTGCCCAATTGATCGGGTTTATCAAACAAGTCACTCAGTGAGCAGGCATCGGGCTCGCGAACATTGAACTTTTTGTGATGCACCGGCAAGCAAAAGGGGCAAAGTGACGTTGTAGGCTGAGTCACTGCAGAGCGAAGAACAGTTGGCGGACAGCAAAGAACGTCTGGTGGATTTGAATAAAAGTTCCAAGACTAAATATTTAAAAGTTTTTGATTATTTTAATAAATAAAATAAATGATGAAACTAATTTAGCTTAATTGAGTAATTTACTTAGTGCCTTGTGGAAGTTTTGCCAAAAAACTGGCATTCATTCATTTATTACATATTACTATACATTAAATAATTTGATATTATATTATTTTCCGATTGTTTATATAGGAGCTATATGATACACCTCGAAGTGCGAATCGATAAATCACTTATATATCCTACTTTTCAGCAGCTGGATTCACCAAATTTGGGGGCAAGATAGCCAACGGCATTCCCCAAAAACTGCATCAAAAGATTGTACCTTGTATCTCTTGATTAGAGGATGAAGTCCGTCTTGTCCTCGATGATACTTAGACCGACATTCGTTGCCCATGCTAGTATCTCTTTTAGTGTACTGTCCATGACATGGCTGATTGTCGATGCACATTTGCCAGTAATAATTATGCTTATGTCGTCCACATAGGCAGTTATCTTTGGTACTTTCCGTTTGAATTTCTTTATGAGGTCGTTTACCACCAAGTTCCAAAGAAGGGGAGAGAGCATTTCTTCTTAGGGAGGGCCGCATTTTGCCTTCCTGATAGTGGTTTTGGTTCCCCATTACGCTTGTATTTTCCTGCTGCTCAGTAGATTCGGAACGCAGGATTGTTACCGCTTCTGTTGGGATCCACAGCTCTTAGGCTGTGCATAATTGCCTCCGTTGACACATTATTAAATGCGCCCGAGATGTTCAGAAATATGCCAACGGACGTATTCTTTATAGTGAAGTGCCTTCTCTATGGTTTCTACAAGGGAGTGTAGCACTGTTTCCACCGATTTACCCTTTTTGTGTTGATTGCGTTCCAGAGACATCTCCGTATTCTTTCTGATGTGGAGGTCTACCAGTTTCTCCAGCGTTTTGAAAAGCAATGAGGTCTGGCTAATGGGGGTGAAGATTATAGGTGGCTACCTTTCCCCGCTTTCGGCAGAAAAATTACACGTGCTGTCCTCCAGGCCACCTGCCATGACTGCGACATCCTCTAAGTGTTTCATTCAGCCATGGAGTGATCATATGTTTGACTCTCTGCACCATTGCTGGAAATATTTTGTCTGGACCTGGTGATTTATAGCTCTCAAAGGAGTCTTTAGCCAACAGTATCCTTCGTGTTGTTACAATTTCTTCAGGAATTTCAACTCTTGTGGCTGAGATATCATTTGTGCGTCTGTGCGAACTTCTGTGCAAATGGGCCTCCAGGAGCATATTTTCCGCATCTTCACTGCTTTCTGTCCATCTGCCGTCTTTAGTTTTTATTTGGTTTTGTACTGTCTGTTGGCGGGCTTGCAGCTTTCTTAACCTTGCGGTGTCAACTGTATTTTCTATGCCTATGCAGAAGCTTTGCCATGCGTGTGTTTTTTCTTAAAGTAACGGAGCCGTACTTTGTATTCATTCCATACTAGCTCTTCTTCTTTTTGTTTCGCTAGCTTAAAGAGTTTTAGTAACTCTTCGATTTGTGCCTTGAGTTCTGGAGTCCACTATGGGGGCTTGTGTCTCTTCTTCTCTTGGGATCGTTTACACGTTTTTCGATAGGCCGTCAATAGATTTTTATTGAGTGCCTCCAGTGACTTCTCTAATTTAACGATTTAGGCTATCTATCGTAAAAGGTTTCTTTCAACCTCTTTCCCGTACTGCTACCACTCTCTGTTTTTCGGGTTCCTGTACACTTTCTTTTGCACTGTTTATTCAAAGTTAATTCGGAATTAAATGTACCTGTGGTTTGAGAAGAAGTGTCTGCTACGGACTCTCCAGTCTGTTACCA
The DNA here is from genome assembly GCA_018152965.1 of Scaptomyza pallida. NCBI lineage: Eukaryota > Metazoa > Arthropoda > Insecta > Diptera > Drosophilidae > Scaptomyza > Scaptomyza pallida. Next base: position 796,782 of record JAECXP010000157.1, on the reverse strand, counting down.
CGGTATTTAATACTGACGCGAGGATTAAATCTAAGACGTTAGAGGAGGAAGGACCAACGTTTGTTGGTTCTTCCCCCTCGATCGCAATTTTAAGATTAGTTTGTATGATAAACATCGTTGATGTCTCATTTGTGGAGAAATCCCCATGATTTGCCAAGCATCTGCTTGACAGCCCAGAGAGATCGAGTTGACTTCGTGGTTACTACTATCAGGTGTGCATTCCAAGTGAGTTTGCTATCCAGAGTTAACCCTAGATATTTGACCCCTGTACTCAAAGACACAACTGTGCCACTAACCTTTAAATCTGGAAACTCAAGAATCCATTTGTTGGTGAATGGGACTATAATGCTCTTCCTAGGGTTGATAGAGAGCCCCTCTGAGGTACACCAATTTACCGTTTGATCAAGTGCCCGTTGCATGAGGTCCGCGAGGATCTTTTCATCTTTGCCCTTGATGATTACGGATATGTCATCTGCATAGCCTAACGTTTTGCATCCGTTTGCGTTGAGAGACAGCACTAGGTCGTCTACTAAAAGTGATCACAGTAGAGGAGATAAGACACCTCCTTGTGGACAGCCTTTTATGGCACTTATGCTGGCCGAGGCAAGTCCGAGATCGGCCTTTATCAGTCTGCGGCACAGCATTGCCTTTACCCAGTCTACTACCTTAGGGCTTACCCCCCTATTTGTCAGAGCCCGGTTCATCGAATCAAAATTCGCGTTGTCGAAGGCCCCTCTATGTCCATGAAGGCGCATAAGGCGACACCCTTTGTGTCAATTGCCTTTTCTATTCCGGTTGTCAAGTGATGCAGTGCCGTCACCAAGTGAGATCTTAGAAGAACCTCTAAAGTATCTTGAGAATCGTTGGTGTATACACCGTTCGGGCTTTTAAGAGTCCCAATTGGTCCTCCACTGGCAGTTGAGGGTATGTCCCTAAGGTCCTCACAAAAGTTTCTCCATGAGGATCTCTTGGATTTCCTTAACTCCCTATTATAGCTAGTTAAGGTTGTCCAGTAGTTTTCGCATTTGTTGGTCCTTTTGGCCCTATTGAATTCTGTGATTGCTTCCTTGCGCAATTTGTCAAGCCGTGAGTTCCACCAAGGGACCCTCTTGCTAGAGGCCTTAACCTTTCGTGGACAGCAGTCATTGAAGGTTGAGACTAGATCATACGTCAGGGTATTGACCGCCTTTTCTAGCTCCTCAGTATTTGTTAGTTGGGGTCGAGCACAGCGCTCCTCACCGGTCCCTTAAGGTCAAAGAGAATATGCCTGTGATCAGTAATTGAGGCCTCCTCAGACACTCTCCATGCTCTAACCAAGTCTATGGCTCTGTCTGAGACCAGTGTTAAATCTAATACACTGGTCGGCATATATATTTTGTCATAGTATTCATTTGACTATTAGACTCTTGATCTAAGTACCGGTGCATTGTTCGAACTGAAAATGATGATAAAAGAGAAGTGCAAATTAATAACTGTAAATATGCAAAATATTTCGTCAATTGTGTTTTGTTTTTTCGTTCTGCTGATAAGAATACCAGCAAGCAACGATCTTAGCAGTGGCATATATATTTTGTCATTGCGTGATTTAGTTGTGTAATTGAGTATTAGAGATGTTGATTAGTACTGTCTTTATTTTTCTTGAGCCACGGTTTTTATACCTTGACTCATGTATAAATTCAGCCCTTAAATCTAACTTATCTATTGCTGAGGTTGTAAGGCTCAGCGTTGGTCTTAAATTAATATTCTTATCCTATCGCTGAGTGTGTAAGGTTCAGCGTGGCTATTTAAAGATTACAAACATGTGCGTTGCACTTACAGATAGCCTAGCTGCTATCTGCTAGTGCGTTAAGTACAATGCATGTGTGTAACCTTATCAATACTCATGTCATATGTACTTTATGTTAGGATTTTATGTTTGTACATCAGCACATATTTGCAGCCTTGTTTACGGATGTTAATATATTATATTATGTTCATGCTTAAGCACGTTGTTTCTAGGCAAGCTGAAAGTGTTATTCAAGAATATTATTACAAGTTTTCATTAATATTGGATAAAGTCGATTTTTTAATATTTATAATGGTTTAAAAATCTGACCTGAGCGCCAAAATAAGATCATAAATTGTGATCAAATATAACTTGGGTGTTTCCGTAATAAACATCGCTGAGGAATATAATTTGTCTCGTCAGACCATTTATTATCAAATCAATATATATAAAAAATTTAACGATGTGATCAATGTTCACCGTAAAGGCAAAAATCGAAAGACTGGAGCTCATGAAGACCGTCTTATCGTCCGTGCTTTTAAGAAGGACCCTTTAAAAACACCAAAGGCTGTGTCCTTAGAGTGGGATGAGACTGCATCCACTTCCATAAGTGAGAGAACAATACGCAGGCGTTTGATTGAAGCAGATATGAAAACATTTATTGCAAAGCCAATTCCTTTTATCACCTCTAAAAATAAACTAAAGCGTTTGGAGTTCGCGAAAAGATACATCACCAAGCCCGCTTCATTTTGGCGTAATGTCCTGTGGACAGATGATTGTAGTTTGAATTCCACTCATCTCAAAAGAAAGTTTTTGTAAGAATTAACAAGAATTACCGTAAAAAAAAATGCTCCTGTGTGTCAAAGAGTAAGCCATGCGGGTGGAAGCGTAATGTTCTGGGGTTCAGTTTTATATAATGGTGTGGGAGACTTGGTTCCCATAGACGGATCCTTGAATCAGAACCGATATTTAGAAACCTTAAACGATTATGCGTTTCCCTCCGGCGACAGATTAATAGGAAAAGAATTTATTCTCCAACAGGACAACGTTCCTTGCCATAAGGCCAGAATGATTACTAGGTTTTAAAGAGATGTCGGGGTGGAAACTCTCGATTGGCCGCCACAAAGTCCTGATTTAAACATTATTGAAAATGTGTGGTCGCTTATAAAGCGAGAAAGAAGCACTGATCTGACCAGGACAAAAGCAGAAACCGTCACTGAGGTCACAATAAATTAGAAAGAGGTTGCCTTAAAATACCTTCAAACCTTGGTCGATTCCGTTCCGAATCGCCTGCAAAAGGTCATAGACACCAAAGGAGGGTATATTTTTTATTAATTTCCAGTTTCAAATAAATTTATAAAACAAATTAGTTAATTAAGATGAAAAAGGAAATTTTGTCAAAATACTTATGCCACCCATGAAATGACTTAGTTTTTAGTTTTAATTAATATAATTAAAAATCTAAATGAATGTTAAAAATGAAAATTTGTTATATTTATAATTTAATACAATGTAACTAAATAAATTACACTGGTCGGCATATATATTTTGCATATATATATTTTAAATATAAAAATATTTATGGATTGTACATAATTCCAGCCAATTATAAACAAAAATGCCTGTATCTTCTACAGTTTTGAAGCTATAGCCACCAAAATTGACATGAAGGTCGATACTGACATCTGACAAAGTTATGCATCAAAACATTGGATGCCACGCCCCCAAACAACGGGACATGCCCCACCGCCCTAAAAAAAAAACCGGAAGGCATGTATCTTCGCCAGTTTTTAAGCTAGAGTCACCAAATTTGATATGAATATTGGTAGCGACATCCGTAGCAGGTGTACATCAATGTTTTGGATGCCACGCCCACTTATTCCGCCCACCGCTATATCTCTCTAAGTTTTTAGGCTAGGCTCTTCAAATTTGGTATGAACATTGTTAGTGGCATCCATAACAGATCTGCATCAATGTTTTGGATGCCACGCCCACTTATACCGCCCACCTCTATATCTTTGTCAGTTTTTGAGCTAGAGTCTCCAATTTTATACCCAAAACCCTCATATATTACTATTTGCACTCAGAATCCTAAACACAGATATGTGAACTGGTATCAAAGTATATCGCAGTCGGTTGCGTCCGACTGCAACGTTTTTACTTGTAGTTTATAATTTAAGGGGGACTGTGGGCGGAATAGGTGGGCGTGGCATCCAAACTTTTGATGCAGCTTTTTGGGGAATATCATCGGCTATTTTGCCCCCAAATTTGGTGACTCTAGCTGCTAAAATGTGGGATATATAAGTGTTTTATCGATTCGCACATCGAGGTGTATAGACTTGTTATCGATTTCCCAGGCTCCCTGAGGTCGTAGAGCCCTAAAATTAACACATTGTCTGACGAAGGCATATACTAAGATATTTGCAAAGTTGCAAGGCTCTAGCTTTAAGGGTGTCGAAAAAAGTTGCGTTCATACAGACAGACGGACAGACGGACGGACGGACAGACACCATGACGGACATTGCACAAACCCAATATACTATAATACCTTTGGTATCAAAGTATAAAAAGCCAGCGCTCTCGTGTGAACACACAAAATTTTTCAGGTCAGGTCAAAAACCGACGCAAAAATGAGAAATATAGAACGCGTTCTATTTGTCTCATTTTTGCGTCGGTTAATTTAAGCCTCTAACATGTTTACGTGAAAAATGCGTTTTTGGCGTTTTTTAGTAATTTTTGGCACAAGTTCAAGCAATTAGCATAAATGGAGAAAGTTACCAGATTTTGTGACAGAACAAAAAGTGGCGGGATTTTGGATTTAACCGATGCGAATAATGTGAATGCCAACATTTTTGGTCGGTTAACAGAAAAACCGACCGTGTGAAGGCAGCTTAACTAATTGTGATCAAATTTTTTAAATGTTCATTATTTTATCCAATGTTTCAAACCTCGTTTTCACAATTTTTATACCCTTAACCCATAAAATGGGTAAATAAGGGTATAATGGTTTTGTGCAAATGTATGTAACAGACAGAAGGAAGCATCTCCGACCCTATAGAGTCTTCAAACTTGAAACTTAAGCTCTCCTATACCATAGGCAGATCAAGTTTGTTTCAAATGTTCGATAACACTTCTGGTTTCCGATATACACATGCGATCGATAACAAAAAATTCTTGAATTTCAAAATTTTAAAAACGAGGTTTCAAACTATTAATAAAATAATGAACTTTTCAAAATTTGAGTAAAATCGGATAAGAAACACCGAAGATATCGCAGTTTGAAATTTTGCATTTTAGTCATGTTGGTCACTGGAAAAATACCTAGTCGGGATTTCTCGACTAGAGCCTTCTTTCTTGTTTTAATTACCGCTGTTTTGTCGGCATTTGGGTAGCGCTCCTTGTATTTTTTAATTAAAACTTCGTATTGGGAGTGCCTTATGTCTCTGTTGGCGTACTCCTTCGCTTTTATATTCCACAGAGCAGGTAAAGCACGATAAACTTCAATAAATTCTAGAATAGTTTTGCTCCGCTTGTTTTTCCATGATTGCAAATTTCACACACACCGACGACAAACTGACCACAATTTGCACAATGTGCCCATTCATTACACAAACACACGAAAAACTTTGCGCAAATAGCCCGAAAAATCAAACGACTTTTGATTTCGCTCTCGCTTTGCACAAATGCGTGCGTGAGACACATACACTCATATTTCACTAACAAAAACTAGCGATTTGCGCAAAAATTTGTGTGATGTTTTGTTGTGATTAATGAAAAATTTTTCTTATTTTAAGAACATTTCGTTTTTAATTTATGAACATTTGGTTTTTAAATTAAGAACATTTCGTTTACAAAATAAAACAATTGAGTGTGTTGAATATTTCTTATATTTTCATTTATTTATTATTTATATTTTGTTAAAATAATAAATGGCCTGTAGCGCGGTACATTAAATCAAAGTCAATTTGTATCTGTCAAATAAAAACTAAAATTATATATGCACGTTTTACAATATTTTTAATTCTCACCAAGTCAGGTGCTCTGGCATCTGCTAACTTCGAGCAAGCTTTTAAAAATTGGCCGCTCTCCAGTTCCTTAATATCATTTTGCCGCAAGGTAAACGTTTTTCTCCAATTATCGCAAACATTGCTCCAGCTTGAGCTTGTGATGTCAAAAAAGAGACAAAAAAAAGACGCCGCAGTGCGGACCGAATATGTATGTATGTACAATGTACATATGTTAAAAACAGTAGCTTAAAAACAAGTAAAAACGTTGCAGTCGGACGCAACCGACTGCGATATACTTTGATACCAGTTCACATAGCTGTGTTAAGGATTCTGAGTGCAAATAGTAATATATGAGGGTTTTGGGTATAAAATTGGAGACTCTAGCTCAAAAACTGACAAAGATATAGAGGTGGGCGGTATAAGTGGGCGTGGCATCCAAAACATTGATGCAGATCTGTTACGGATGCCACTAACAATGTTCATACCAAATTTGAAGAGTCTAGCTCAAAAACTGAGAGAGATATAGCGGTGGGCGGAATAAGTGGGCGTGGCATCCAAAACATTGATGTACACCTGCTACGGATGTCACTACCAATGTTCATACCAAATTTGGTGACTCTAGCTTAAAAACTGGCGAAGATACATGCCTTCCGGTTTTTTTAGGGCGGTGGGGCATATCCCGTTGTTTGGGGGCGTGGCATTCAATGTTTTGATGCATAACTTTGTCAGATGTCAGTATCTACCTTCATGTCAATTTTGGTGGCTATAGCTTCAAAACTGTAGAAGATACAGGCATTTTTGTTTATAATTGGAGGGGGCTGGGGGCGAAATAGGTGGGCGTGGCATCCAAACTTTCAATGCAGTTTTTTGAGGAATGTTACCAGCTATTTTGCCATCAAATTTTGTGACTCTAGCTGCTAAAATGTGGGATATATTTGTGTTTTATCGATTTGCACATCGAGGTGTATCGACTTGTTATCGATTTCTCAGGCCCCCTGAGGTCGTAGAGCCCTACATTTAACACTTTGTCTGACGAAGACATGTACCAAGATATTTGCAAAGTTGCAAGGCTCTAGCTTTAAGGGTGTCGAAAAAAGTTGCGTTCATACGGACAGACGGACGGACGGACAGACACCACGACGGACATTGCACAAACCCAATATACTATGATACCTTTGGTATCAAAGTATAAAAAAAACACTTTCATAATTATTCATTTTATATTTAAATATTTATATTTTTCACCTATTAAATACGGTAGCACACCCGGCAACCCGAATTTGTCATCGTCGCCCATTTTTATACCCTTAACCCATAAAATGGGTAAATAAGGGTATAATGGTTTTGTGCAAATGTATGTAACAGACAGAAGGAAGCATCTCCGACCCCATAAAGTATATATATTCTTGATCAGCATCAACAGCCTAATCGATCTAGCCATGTCTGTTTGTCCGTCTGTATGAATGCGCGGATCTCAGAGACTATAAGAGCTAGAGACTTCAAACTTGAAACTTAAGCTCTTCTATACCATGAAAAGATCAAGTTTATTTCAAATTTTCGATAACACTTCTGGTTTCCGATATACACATGTGATCGATAACAAAAAATTCTTGAATTTCAAAATTGTAAAAACGAGGTTTTGAACTAGTGATAAAATAATGAACATTAAAATCGGTTAAGAAACACCGAAGATATCGTAGTTTGAAATTTGGTAATTTTTGCCATATTGGTCACTGGGTAAATACACACAAATGACTGTACACGATACGTATGGGGTTAAGGGAATGTCCTACTCGGGATTTTTCGACTAGAGCCTTCTTTCTTGTTTGTTTTTTTTTATGTACTATTTCACTTTTTCACTGCGCTGAGTAATGTTCTTGTTGAAATCACAACTTTGACTGTGTAATCAATTTTTTGTCAGCAGCCGACTCATTTTTTGCGATCGAACGTAATCGGCTACTTACACAATAGCAAAATGCACACAATCCGATCATCGGCTTGTGTTTACCGTTTGTGCATCAGCTTCGCGTAATACAGTTAGATGTATTTGCTTTCTTACTTTTCTTTGGTACAAATCTACCAAATCCGTTCTAATTGTACCAAATCAAGAATATTTCATTACCAGCGTTCTTAATTCAAGAACGAAAATTTATGAATATCTAATATCTAATACCTAATGGTTATGATTTTAGAACGGATTTTTTTTCTAAGTGTACATCTTCGGCAATTTTTTTTTTTTAAAATTCTAGCGACTCTTATTTGCTTCGAAACAAAAACCGAAAAATGAAATCTGCCGAACATGCGGAACAGGGAGGGTTTGGTCTCAGAGATTTGAACATTTTTCGAGCCATTAACTCTGGAGCTTTTTAGTCACATTTGTTGAGTTTCTGTGCTCCAACGCACACACGCCACTGCTTTAACGTTAGGAATACACTTACATTGTTTAGACAACAGTGAACTTTAAACAATAGCAACAAAGCACGTTCTGTTAGAAAATGTTTGTATGGGACAGAGAAAGTAGCTATTTTAAGGGTTTTCCAGCAATCCATCCTTAATTTTCAAAATTTTCTTGAGTTATGCATTTACCAACACATTTTGCGTTTATACTTTAAAACCAAAGGTTTAAGTAGTATATTGGCTTTGTACAATGTCCGTCATGGTGTCTTTCCGTCTGTCTGTATGAACGCAACTTACAACTAGAGACTTGCTACTTTGCAAATATCTTGGAATACGTATTCGTTTAATTAAGGGCTCTCCAACCTCAGGGGCCTTGGGAAATCGATAACAAGTCAATACACCATTTGCAAATCGATAAAACAGAAATATATCCCTTATTTTAACAGCTAATGTCATTAAATTTGATGGCAAGATAGTTGTTGAAATTCTTTAAAAAAAAAACTGCATCAAAATGCCCGCCTACCTCTTCAGCCCCCAGCCACCCTTCAATTATGAACAAAAATTCCTGTATCTTTCACAGCTTTTAAGCTATTACCACAAACTTTGTTATGAAAGTAGATTTCAACAGCCGCCACAAGTAAGCGGCACGTCCCACCGTACTAAAAGATTGAACTCATGTATCTTCAGCAGTGTTAGCGCTAGAGTAACATAATTTAGTAGGGAAGCAGAAAACCTCATCTTCCAAGGGCAAAAAGTCTTTGTCTTAGGACTCAATATCTTTCTCAGTTTTTGCGCAAGAGTCTCCATACTTGGTATTGAAATGTCGTATAATGCAATAAATGGCTTCTTTTCTGCTTAATAGGCTTCGAAAAGAATGTTATTTTAAGTTAAATTAAAAAAAAAAAAATGTATTCATACATAATTGAGCAAAAAAAGGCTTAAATGACTTTTATTAAGAATTTTTTTGTATCATTTATAGTTATCACTCTTACTGTAGTAGTCTGTTAGTTTTTTTTTTTTTTTTTTTCTTTAAATTAGACAGAACAATGTCTTTACGGAGCTCCAAAAGATTATCCGTGTGCTTACTATTATGCGTCTCACTTTAATTATTATTATTAAATTATTTGTTTGGTGAATCCCCTTTTTATATGCAATTCGTTAAAAGGCAAACCAAAATAATAATTCACGTAAAAGAACGCTCCGAAATTAGAACCGCGGTTCTAATTTCAGAGCGTTCAATGAACTAAAAACACTGGTTCTAATTTCTGGAAGATTCTAATTTCCGAGAGTTCTTATTTGTGAGCGTCCACTGTATATCGCAGTCTGTTGAGTCCAACTGTAACGTTTATACTTGTGAAAATTGCTATCGATGGCTGATTTTCAACAAAATAGTCTTCAATATTAACGTAAATTATATAATATATAATTATAGGGGTAGGCGGTATAAGTGGCCGAGGAATCTAACTCCCTTCATTTAATGAAGATCTTTCGGGAATAGCGACTTCCGCCTTCCTACTAAATTTGGTGATTCTAGCTTAAAAACTGGCGAAGATACATGCATTCCGGCTTTTATTAGGACAGTGGGGCATGTCCTCTTGTTTGGGGGCGTGGCATCCAAAGTTTAGATGCATATCTGTGTCAGATGTCAGCATCCCACTTTATACCAAATTCGGTGGAAATAGCTCCAAAACTGTAAAGATACTGGAATTTATGTTTATAATTGGAGGCTGGCTAGGTGCGGAAAAAGTGGGCATGGCATCCAATCATTTAAAGCAGTTTTTTTTAAGGAAAGCCACCATCTATCTAGCCATGAAATTTGGTGACTCTATCTGCTAAAATAAGGGATGTATGTGATTTATCGATTTGCACATAGAGGTGTATCGACTTGTTATCGACTTCCCAGGCCCCCTGAGGTCGTAGAGCCTTAAATTTAACACTTTGTCTCACGAAAGCATGTAGCAAGCTATTTGCAAAGTTGCAAGGCTGTAGCTTCAAGGGTGTCAAAAAAAGTTGCGTTCATACAGACAGACGGACGGACAAACGGACAGATACCATGACGGACATTGCACAAACCCAATACACTATGATACCTTTAGTATCAAAGTATAACAAACCAAATATACTATGATACTGTAAGGACGATTTCTTGGCCGAGGTCGGCGTCTCAGTCGCGTCCGGGGTTTCACAGATCATTTATAACTTGTGCCGGAACTCCGGAGTGAGCCGCACCGGGGTTGAGCAACCGACCGTAGACAAGTAGGGGTCGGGGCAGATACCACCGTTTGATCGGATATGTACGAAGGGGAAGGTTAAGGCCCTAGGGTAAAATCCCGGAAGGTACCTTTTCCCTCTCCCTTCGTACAACTCTTTGTTGTCGACCCAATCGGGCACTTTAGACTTCGGGCCACGAAGGGATAGGATTCTTAAAGTTCGTCTGGTCAGGCAAGGGTAAGACCCGAAAGCCTGGCCAGAAGACCTCAAGATCCCGTCCACATCGCGCGGCTCATCAGACGCGTTCGCAAACGCGGGTAGCTGGCCCTGGCAGAGATCTAGGGAAGGACGCATAGAGTAAGACTCGGATTGCGCTTTCCCCAAACTGCTCTCCCTAGGCCCGCCACCATCGCGACACCACATGGACCTGACCAAGATATAGGCGTCACAGAACTTAGGGTAAAACACGGAAGGTTCGTTAGCCCGTCCCACAGCCTCGCCCAAGTGGGTCGCTAGATGAGCTACCCGAAGGCTAAGGCGAGGTTTGGTGAAAGGAAAAGTAAGAGGGGAAGAGAAGGGTGACATGTAATAAAAACACACATTTATTTAAAATCTATATATATATATTTTCATTCTTTATTGTTTTATGTTTTCTTCGTTTGGGATTTGTGGGGGGATATGTGGGAGGAGATACATTTGTTGTGTGGTTGGCGATGTGCTGACTTACCCCGCACCGTTGTGTATATGTGTGTATGGGTGATGAGGTGTATGTGGGTGTGTGTGTATGCCGGTGTGCCTAGGCGGATGAGCGTGCCTGTGTGTGTATATGTGTGTGTGCGTGGTTGGACGAGCGTGTGTGTATGTGTGCGTGTGTTTTTTTTTATTTTTTACATGGAACGCCATTAAGGGTGAGAATCTTCTTAAGATTCTGGTGGCCCGTACCACCAGCATGCACGATATCCACGTACTAAACTCACCCTGCACAACAACACACATCATCCCCGCGAGATCACGGTTGAGTATTACTTCGCGGGGATTAGTTGCCTTAAAGGCAGTCTTCCTATTCACCCAGTACTCGGGCAGTCCTTCTTTCCATCTGGGTATTATTCGCTGCATCGCGTCGCTCTCTTTCCCATCTCCGGAGGTCGTTCTGAATGCGAACGATCCTCTCGGCTACTGCGTTCCAGTTTGCGTCCGATTCCATCACATGCTCAATCAATTCTTCCACTGGGGGAAGGGGTGTTGCTCCTGATAAATATCTCGGGCAGTGGTAAAGGACATGCTCGGGATCTTCACCGCAGCCTGGACAAGCCGGACATTGCGGCGAGTCCTCGTGCCTGTAATTAAACAAATATTCCCTATACCCTCCGTGGCCGGTAAAGAATTGCGTCAGATGGAAGTTAGTAGAGCTTCTGCGCCGTTCTATCCATTCCCGGATTCTTGGAACGAGTCTATGCGTCCATCTACCTTTCGTTGAGAAGGTCCATCTGGCCTGCCACATGGCCAGGGACGCCAATCTCTCTTACCTCCTAACCTCTTAGGTCGGTGCGATGCCTCCCATTGACTCCCTCCAGGCGTGAATTTCCATCATCTCGCGCGCGAGTAGGTTCACAGGCATCATGTTCGCTAGCACCAGTGCTGCGTCGTCTGAAACCGTACGAAATCCTGATTTTACACGAAGTGCACTCAGTCGTTACGGCGCTGCCAGTTTCCTTCGTAGGCTCGTGTTTCCGACTAGGGCTGTAGCCCAAATTGGTGCAGCATATAGAGCGACTGACGCCACTACCTTTCCAAGAAGTAGGCGTCTTGCACCCCTGGGTCCACCTAGGTTTGGCAGCATCCGGGAGAGAGCTGCCTGCAACTTTGATGCCTTCCTACTGACATACTCAATGTGCGGTCGGTAACAAAGTCTGTTATCCAGCATGACTCCTAGGTACTTTATGGATGGCTTTGATTTGATGGTCACATTACCAACTTCAACCTTAATAAATTCAGTTTTTTTCCTGCTCGTTATTAAAACTGCCTCGGTTTTGTGCTCTGCTAGTTCCAGGCTTGCGTCGCGCAGCCATGATGCTATTGTTTTAATAGCTTTGTTAGCCGCCGCTTCTACTTCCCGTACTTGTTTTGCCACCACTACGAGGGCCAGGTCATCTGCAAATCCTATGAGACTAAATCTCTCGGGCAGATGTTGCCATAGTAATTCGTCATACATCACGTTCCAAAAGAGAGGCCCCAGTACTGAGCCCTGTGGAACTCCTGCAGTTACCATATATTGCTTCGGTCCATCCTCTGTGTCGTATTCTAAGATCCTGTCTGAAAGATAGCTCACAATGATTCTCATTAGACAAGACGGTAGTCTTATCCTTCTTAGGGCGTTCAAGATGTGCGTCCAGCTCGCCGAGTTGAACGCGTTCCGGATATCCATCGTCACTACTGCACAATATTCCTTGTCACCCCATCTCCATAGAGTCACTTCAATCGCTTTTTTAGCAATGTCGACTACTGCCTTGATCGCATCCACATGCGTGCGTGTGTGTATGCGTGCGTGTGTGGATGACTGAGCGTGTGTGTGTATGTATGTTATTCACTGGCACCGTTCGCGATCACTTGCACTGCACTTTCACTACACTTTCCTGCTTCCTCGATCCGGCCGTGGTCGATGCTATTGTTGTTGTTGCTGCTGTTGTTACGGCTGATGCTGCTTTTGCCGTTGCCGTAATTCAGCTCCTGTTGCTGTTGTTTGTCGCAAATGCAACGTTAGGACGGCTATACAGCTGTTGGTGTTGCAGCGATTGCGGCGGTGGCGGCTTTTCTGTTGCTGCTGTGCTGCTTTGTTGTTGTCGCAAATGCAGCGACTGCGGCGATAACTACTGTTGTTGCTGTTGCTGCGGCTGCGAGACGTAACTACAATTGTCGTTGTTGCGGCTGCTGCGGGGAGTGGCTGTTGTTTGTGCTGTTGTTGCGCTGCGCACGGTAGCTACAGTTGTTGTTGTTGCTGGTGCTGCGCACGGGAGCTACAGTTGTTGTTGCGACTGGTAAATATTGTTGTTGTTGCTACTGTGGCTACGGGCGGTAGCTGTCGCTATTGTTGCTGCTGCGGCTGCGTTGGTAATTGTCGGTGTTGTTGTTGTGGCGGCTGCAAGCAGTTGCTATCGCTATTGCGGCTGCTGCGGTTGCGCGGATAGCTGTTTTTGTTGTTGTTGTGGCGACTATTGTTGCTGCTGCGGCTGCACTGGTAGTTGTCGTTGCTCCTTGTGCTGTTGTTGTTGTTAAAGCCTCTTGATCCCGAAAGACACCGGCTGCGTACAAAGTGGACTGCTGCGTTAAACTTAACTTAAACTTAAAAGCTCGCTCGCTTGCGCAGTGTTTAACAACGCTGGCGTTGAGGCAAGTGCGTCGCGCATGTCACTTTGCGTCGTTTGCGCTACCATTGAGCTTTTTGTCATGTAGTCGCTCTCACTACTGCGCAGCGCAAACGTTTTTGTGACGTCTTCGTTGACTGAAGGCGTCAGGTGTTATTAGTGAGGTAGCAGTTTGCGACCTCACATCCCCCTATTACTTTGGGGGGCGATGACGGACGGTGACCTTGCCGATTGGGGAGACTTTGACTTGGAAGAAGTGGTCGTTTACCTCCATGACATATTTGAATCCCCGGTGAGTTACTTTCCGTATATCTGCCTCAACGCTCTCGATCACTTCATACGGGAGCATTCCATCGGTCCCGATGAACCGCCAGGCTTTAGGAGCCATCTCCTTGTCAGTGGCGTAGAGGGGAGGTCATCGAAGCTGATGTCTTGCACTCCTGTAAGGGCCTCGTCCATGGCACCATCTGGCAGTCAAAAACTAGGCCGATGTCCGACCTTACAGCTTCCGGTGGCAGCTCCACTCCGAGGGCGGAGTCTGGCAGCTCGTCTGGGGGATAAAATATGTCTGTTAGCTGGCTGTTGTCTGTATGGTACCCCTCCGGATCCACGTAACGCCGGCTGTGACCCTCTATGTCGAACAAGATGTTTCCTTCCGCTTCTGACATCTGTAATTTTTAGCACTTTGAGTACTTGTCGCAAGATGAGTATGAGGTGGTTCTAGGAGGGAGTGGTGGGAAAAGAGACGATTATTCTGCCGTGTCATCGTGGGTTCCCTCATCCCGATTGAATGGTTTTAGGTCGGCGAGGTTCGCAACGCGTCGTCGATTCGTCTCCTCGTGTTGAATTCGCACGACGTTTGGGGAGACGAACTTCACGACTCGATATGGCCTATCGAACTTCGGCGCCAGTTTTGCTGCAAATCCCACCGCTGCGTTGAACAATACGTGGTGTTTGGCGAGAACTTTGCAGAGTGGGCCGCCACTCCCTTCGTCGGGATGCCCTTTGCACGTTCCCTTTGACGACATCGAATATCGTCTGTAGCTCGGTGGCTCGAGTTTTGGGGCTCGTCTCCGGTCGTCCGGTTCCAGGCGTGACTTGATCGTATAAGGCGTTCGGTAGTCGTGGCTCGCGTCTTTGCACCAAGTAGGCTGGGCTGAACTTCGTTGTATCTGAGATGCTGGTATTGATAGCAAGCATGATTTCGGGCAGTTACTCATCTCACGTTTTTTGATGTCCTTCCAAGTACTGTGCCAGCATCGTCTTTATCGTCCGGCTTGCTCTCTCCGTGGGGTTCTGTTGTGGGCTGTAGGGAGCGGTATGCTGGAGCTCCATTCCTAGCTGTTGGCAGAATCGGGTGAACGACTGGCTTGTGAGCTGCGTTCTGTTGTCGCAAACGAAGCAGCGTGGGGCTCTGAATCGACAGAGGATCCTCTCCTGGAATGCCTTTTCTAAATGCGTGGTGGCCTTTCGCAGTGGAACCAATTCCACCCACTTGGAAAAGTGGTCGAAGAACACCAGCAACATTGTGTTCCCATGTTTCGACCGGGGTAGAGGGCCCACGAAGTCTGCGCAGACTGTTGCAAATGGTTCGGCCACTTGTCGGGTCAACATCCTTTAAGCTGGCTTACTTTGAAGACTTGGCACTTTGTACACCGCCGGACGTACTTTGTTACATCGCGAAAAAGGCCGTTCCAGTAGTAGCGTTGCATCACCCGTCCGATGGTCTTCCGAATCCCCAGATTTCCGGCGGTGGGGTTATCGTGGCATTCTCTTAGTACCCGAGGACGTTGATCTGATGGCACACAGAGCTTCCATGGCACATAGTCTTCTTTCCAGGGCCGGTGACCAAGGTGCCGATATACTTGGCCGTTTTCCAGGAGGAAGTCCGGAAATCGGTCAGGTCGATCCTGAATCTGTTTAAGCAGTTTTCCGATCCATGGGCATTGGTCAGCTTCGGTCTGGGCCGACTGTAAGGCTTCCTCGAGTGGTTGTCGGGATAATGCATCAGCTACAACGTCAAACTGATACTGTTGCAGCTCCATCGCCCATCTCTCGATTCGGTCGGTCGGGTTGTCGATGCTGTTCAGCCATTTCAGTGCAAAGTGGTCGGTTATAACGTCGAACCGGTAACCCTCTAGAAAACATCTCCGGATCGCCCAGACAATGGCGAGACACTCCATTTTCGTTGCCGAGTAGTTCTCCTCTGGTTTGGAGAGACTCCGGCTGACGTAGGCGATCACGCGTTCCGCTCCGTCCAGTTCCTGAGTGAGAACTGCCCCGATGCCGAAATCACTAGCGTCTGTTTGGAGGGCGAATTTGACGCTGAAATCGGGTCATGCTAACACTGGGGCTTCTGTTAACCGTCGCTTTGGCTCGTCGAAGGCCTTTTGTTGTGCTTCGCCCCACTCCCAATGCTTAGATTTCCTCAGTAGTACCGGCTGCACTATTTCCGCGAAGTTCGGCACGAACCTCCGGTACCACGAGGCTATACCCAGACATCGTTGAAGCTCGCGCACGGTTGTTGGGGGTTAGCTTTCGGACGGCTGCGATTTTGTCCGGATGAGTGTGTATGCCCTGCTCGCTGACGACGTGGCCCAGGTAAGAAATACTTCGCCAGAAAAATTTACATTTTGCCTTGTTCAGCCTGAGGTTAGCCTTCCGTAGACGTCGCAGTACCTCCTGAATCTTCTGTAAGTGGTCCTGCAGGTCTGATCGGGTGATTATGATATCGTCCAGGTAGGCGAAGGCGTGGGGCTCCATATCAGGACTGATGACCCCATCGAGAGCTCGCTGAAAGGTGAAAAAGTCCCCGTCCTGGTACCGTGAAGGCGGTGTATTCTCGGCTATTCCGGGCCATTGGTATCTACTTTTCAGATCAAGGGTGCTAAGAGGGTAGGCGTCGGGAATGGATCTCGCGTTCAACTGTCGGTAGTCGATGCACATCCGGACGTCACCCGTCTTTTTCCCTACTAGGACGATCGGCGCACTGTGGGGGGACTTAGAGGGTTCGATGCAATCGTTTTTAAGAGCTCGTCCACCTGATCATATATGATCTTCTGCATAGCGGGGTTCATCGGGTAGTACCGCTGTTTGATGGGTCTTTCGTCGCGCATGGTGATCACATGCTCCGCAATGTTGGAGACTCCTTTCAATCCATCAAACAGCGCCAGTTCTCTCTCCAGAAAAGCTTGAATCCTCGGGTTGTTCTCTTCGGTCGTGTCTCGATCGGCTTCGTGTGGTTCGTGATGGGTTTTCCGTTCCGGTACCTGTGTGGCTGCGACCGCCTGGGAACCCTGGGTCACCTCGCGACTGCAGACCGTGGTCGTCTGGCTGGTGCTCGGGTCTTCCTCGGGTAGTTCCAGGAACACCTTTAAGGTCACCTCGCGACTGCAGACCGTGGTCGTCTCACTGGTGCTCGGGTCTTCCTCGGGTAGTTCCTGGGTCACCTTGAAGGTCACTGCGCGACTGCAAACCGTGAACGTCTGGCTAGTTCTAGGATCTTCCTCCTGAATGGTGGTCGTTGGGGACAATGCGGCGTTGGGTATCGGAAATCCACCCCCAGTATGATGTCGTCTACAACGGTGGGCATCACTAGTAGCATTAGACGGATCTTCTTCTCTTCCAGTTGAATGGTGGTGATGCTGTTGTGCCACCCGCTCACTGATGAAGCTTCGTGTGGCTCCGGTGTCGATAGTTGCCAAGAAGGGCCTACCATCCAAGCTGACCTTGGCTACTATTCTCGCGTTCTCGAGCTTGATAGCCATATTCACCTCTGTTGGTTGCTGGCATTGGCTCCCTCCTGCGTCGGAGTCGAAGAGGGAGGCAATCCGTTTCCCGAAGGTTGGGTGCAGCATTCATTCGTCCGAACGCCTCTTTGCCCACATCGCTAGCAGAATAACACCTACGGGTTCCGACACGATTAACGCGTATGTCCAGACTGTGCGCAATGGCAGCATGCGCTTCGCACGTCCACTAGGGTATCGTTCGTCGGGGCGGGGCGCACTTCCTGGAACCGAGGTGGAGAATCGCGGAATGGATTGCGATGTCGTGGGGCGTGGGTATTGCTATCCGAGTCACTGGCTGGTGTTCGGCTGCTGGCAGCATGTTTTAGTGCGTTCTGGCGTTGACTCTCTCTCTCCTGTGCCATCTCGAAATGTGTTGCCATCAGGGTTAATTGAGTCATGCTGGTGACTTCGTGCCTTCGGATATAAATCTGATAGCTCGGCAATAGGTTTTCGTACAGCCTGTCCAGCTCACGATCCGGGGAATAGCCCCTCCGCTGCATTAATAATCGGAGCTGCAATGAAAACAGCTTGAAAGGCTCTCCGTCGCGCTGCATATACGTCAGGATTTGTTCTTCTAAGGTATCGAAGTATGTCAGGGGCAGCTAAGAGTCTTTGAACTCTCGTCGGAACCGTACCCAATTCACCTCGTGCATCTTGTTGACTCTATACCAGTTTTCGGCATCACCTGTTAGGACCTCTGATATTACTAGGGGTAGCCGGTATGAATCGATCTGTTGCACGACTGCTCGCTCCTCTATTCTCTCGATAAAAGTCATCGGGTCGGTTGACCCGTCGAACGTTAGTTGCCACCTCTGGACTTTCTCTGCTAGTGTTCCATAGGACATCTCGGTTAGCGGTGCTTGTGGGGAGCTGTGTCGTAGTCGGGGTGGTGATCGGCCTCCAAGTCGGGTTGGGTCGGGGCCTGGTACAGCTCCATCGGTATTTGTCACTGTTATGACCGGTTTAGAGACGGGGGTGCTAGGATCTACCGGTGACTGGCTTCGTGACCGGGGTTTACTTCCGGCTGGTGAGTTGCTGTGATTTCTTGCCGCTAGTTCTTCGAATCGAGCCACAAGGGTATCGGGGTTGCTCACATCGGCTGATGTGGGTGGCGAGACGGCTTCGTAACTCGGTGACCGATCCCTCAGCATCGAGCCCGAATTTGCTGGCCATGGAAACTAGCTCGTCCTTCTTGCGGTAGTATACCCAACTTACACTTACCATGTTTGTATGTATTGGGAGGAGAGATCTTAGGTTTTTGTGTTATTTATCCTTCCGGGAAGGATCGTAGACGTTGTTTTTCTAGTTATTATCCATCGCGGATCGTAGGTTTAAGTTCTTATCCTTTAAGGATCGTAGGTTTAAGTTATTATCCTTTAAGGATCGTTGGTTTAAGTTATTATCCTTCAAGGATCTTGGGTTTATGTTATTATCACTGTGGTTTTATTTTATTGTTATCCTTCAGAAGGATCGTAGAATTTGTTTTATCTAAGTACTGCTGCAACTGCTGTTGTGACCGCTTTGATCGCTGGAGCTTGACTGCTCTCCTTAGGTTAGCAACCGGCCTTATATACAGAAAAGCCGAGCTTCAAGCACTATCCGCCGCTGCTCTGTCGACGTCAGCAGCTCAGGTCCCGCTGGCAGCGCGACGGCGCAGCCTCTGCCGTCAGCTGCCGTGGCGTCGCTCTCACGTTGAGGATTTTGGGCATGAGGGGGGGCGGCGAATGTTCGGGTTAAGGTTTTTAGGGTTTTAAGGGTGTATATTTGTATGTGTATATATAAAGAAAAATAAAAAAGATGCGAAAACAATTATACTAAAACATACAGGACAATGAGACTTTTGGAACTTTGAACAGGACATTTACTGACGAACGTTACGGAATGGTGTCGATCCCGGACCACCCCCTTCTGTACGAACTGTACTAGTGGTTCTTTAGGCCACAAAAGGGGAGGGGCTCCTAATCTCGACAGTTTTTCTCCGATGTCCCTGCTCGGTGCCGGAACACCGGAGTGAGCCGCACCGGGGTCGAGACCGTAGACAAGTAAGGGTCGAGGCAGGATAGGATAGGATTCTTAAGGTTCGTCTGGTCAGGCAAGGGTAAGACCCGGAAGCCTGGCCAGAAGACCTCAAGATCCCGTCCACATCGCGCGGCCCATCAGTCGCGTTCGCAAACGCGGGTAGCTGGCCCAGGCAGAGATCTAGGGAAGGACGCATAGAGTAAGACTCGGATTGCGCTTTCCCCAAACTGCTCTCCCTAGGCCCGCCACCATCGCGACACCACATGGACCTGACCAAGAGATAGGCGTCACAGAACTTAGGGTAAAACCCGGAAGGTTCGTTAGCCCGTCCCTCAGCCTTGCCCAGGTAGGTCGTTAGATGAGCTACCCGAAGGCTAAGGCGAGGTTTGGTTTGCTGAAAGGAAAAGTAAGAGGGGGGAGAGAAGGGTGACATGTAATAAAAACACACATTTTTTAAAAATCTATATATATATTTCCATTCTTTATTGTTTTATGTTTTCTTCGCTCGGGATTTGTTGTGTGGTTGGCGATGTGCTGACTTACCCCGCACCGTTGTGTATATGTGTGTATGGGTGATGAGGTGTATGTGTGTGTGTGTGTTTTTTTTTTGTTTTTTTTATTTCAATAGAAAACTAAGACTACTTACGACTATATATACAATATAAATCATACAATAGTCCTTGCCAGCTTCTGCGGAACCGCCGTGAAGCATTGCTTCGCAGAAACAGTGGCAATAACTATGACGACCTCGCCCTTTCTCTTTCCAGCCGTCGCAGCTCTACCATCGTAGAGGCTGCAAAGGCGCAAACGGCATGCCAAAATGCTTCACTGTCTAGCATATAAGCCACCACGTTGGTTGGGGACAGTTGCTGACCCGTCAGGCTCTCCACCACTAGTCGCTCCTGGGCAAAACGCCCGCAATGAAAAATGACGTGCTGAGCGTCCTCCTCCTCTCCACACCAGCTACACTCTGCACTGGAGTCGTGCATAAAACGCTTCAAATAGCTCCTGAAGCATCCGTGACCCGTAAGAAACTGGGTGAGGTAGAAAGTGTGTGTGTGTGTGTGTATTTTTATGCCGGTGTGCCTAATCGGATGAGCGTACGTGTGTGTGTGTATGTGGGTGTGCGTGGTTGGACGAGCGTGTGTGTATGCGTGCGTGTGTGGATGACTGAGCGTGTGTGTGTATGTATGTTATTCACTGGTTCGCGATCACTTGCACTGCACTTTCACTACACTTTCCTGCTACCTCGATCCGGCCGTGGTCATTGCTATTGTTGTTGTTGCTGCTGTTGTTACGGCAGTTGCTATTGTTGTTGTTGCTGCTGTTGTTACGGCTGTTGCTATTGTTGTTGTTGCTGCTGTTGTTACGGCTGTTTCTGTGCGCTCGAGCTGTCACTGTTGTTGTTGTTGCTGCTGTTGTTACGGCTGTTGCTGCTTTTGCCGTTGCCGTGATGCTGCTCCGGTTGCTGTTGTTTGTCGCAAATGCAACGTTAGGACGGCTTTACAGCTGTTGGTGTTGCAGCGATTGCGGCGGTGGCTGCTTTTCTGTTGCTGCTGTGCTGCGAGACGTAACTACAATTGTCGTTGTTGCGGCTGCTGCGGGAAGTGGCTGTTGTTGTTGCTGTTGTTGCGCTGCGCACGGTAGCTACAGTTGTTGTTGTTGCTGGTGCTGCGCACGGTAGCTACAGTTGTTGTTGCTACTGTGGCTACGGGCGGTAGCTGTCGCTATTGTTGCTGCTGCGGCTGCGTTGGTAGTTGTCGTTGTTGTTGTTGTGGCGGCTGCAAGAAGTAGCTATCGCTATTGTTGCTGCTGCGGTTGCGCGGATAGCTGATGTTGTTGTTCTTGTGGCGGCTGCAAGTGGTAGCCGTCGCTATTGTTGCTGCTGCGGCTGCGTTGGTAGTTGTCGTTGTCGTTGTTGTGGCGACTATTGTTGCTGCTGCGGCTGCGCTGGTAGTTGTCGTTGCTCCTTGTGCTGTTGTTGTTGTTAAAGCCTTTTGATCCCGAAAGACACCGGCTGCGTACAAAGTGGACTGCTGCGTTAAACTTAACTTAAACTTAAAAGCTCGCTCGCTTGCGCAGTGTTTAACAACGCTGGCGTTGAGGCAAGTGCGTCACGCATGTCACTTTGCGTCGTTTGCGCTACCATCGAGCTTTTGTCATGTAGTCGCTCTCACTACTGCGCAGCGCAAACGTTTTTGTGACGTCTTCGTTGACTGAAGGCGTCAGGTGTTATTTGTGAGGTAGCAGTTTGCAAGCTGCAGCTCCTCGTCTGTAGGACATTGCACAAAGCTAATGATACCTTTGGTCTCAGAGTATATATATGTATACACTAGAGAAATAAATTAAAAAGAAATAAAAAATAAGAAAAAATAAATATAAAATCAAACTTCCAATAGGCAAATACATAAGCACAGTACAGTACAAGAAAAACACGCAACGATGAAAGACTTTTATCGAGGGAAATATTGGGTATGCAAAGACAAACAATTAAGAAGGCTTTAACTTAAGCTCTCCTATACCATAAGCATAACAAGCTTGCTTTAAATTATCGATAACACTTCTGGTTTCCGATATACACATAGGATCGATAACAATAAAAGCTAGAATTTAAAAATTGTGAAAATGTGGTTTGAAACTATGGATGAAATAATGAACTTTAAATAAATACACAAATGACAGTACGCGCTACGTATGGGGTTAAGGTTATGTCTTAGGCGGGATTTCTCGACTAGAGCCTTCTTACTGGTTTTTATTTAACCGTGTTCCACCAGTACCAGAGTATGCAAACTTAAAGCGTCAACCCAAATCTGTTAAAAACTAAGGACAATGAGTTTATTATTTCAGAATTTTTCAGAATTTTATTTGTTTTTGTCTTTCTTTTTTTACAGTATAAACAAGAAGAAATTGATTACACTCAAGTAAAGTTTGAAGATAACTCAATGTGTTTGGAACTGATTGAAAAGCCACCAAGATGCATTTTTAAGCTTCTGACCGAACAGTGTCATATGCCCAAAGGCTCCGATTCAGCATATTTAAATAATCTTCATGCTGAATTTGAATACAACCCAATGTACGTAAAAGGACTGGATCGCCGACACTGGGAAACTGAATTTGGAATTAAGCACTACGCAGGAAATGTTATTTATTCTGTAAATGGATTTGTTGATAAAAATCGAGATATTCAACAAGACGTGTTTTTTGAAGTTTTAAGTCTTAGTGAGCATGAATTTTTGCGCGATCTTTCCAAATCACATGTAAGTTGAAAAAAAGTTTTATTAGACAAATCCCGATAAGGATAAACCATGCAGCCGCTGTTTATTATTTTAACCACAGCTGTGCACAACTTTAAAGATATGAACACATTTCATTCAGAATTTACGAGGTGGGCGGTAAAGGTGGGCGTGGCATCCAAAACTTTAATGCAGATCTGTTACGTATGTCAATAACAATGTTTCAATAGCGCAAAAATGTTTGTGGTAGAGTTGGGTAAACATCGTTCAAATTGCTGAATAAGTTCGTTCGTTCCTTTTCAATAAGTGAACTAGGTCGTTTTTTTTGCTTGTTTGATTTTGTTCCCTAATATAATCATTTTTGTTCATCGTTCGTTTTTGTTCATCGTTTGTCTTTGTTCGTTAAATTTAAGACCGTTTTGTTATACCCTTAACCCATAAAATGGGTAAATAAGGGTATAATGGTTTTGTGCAAATGTATGTTACAGACAAAAGGAAGCATCAACAGCCGTGTCGATCTAGCCATGTCCGTCTGTCCGTCCGTCCGTCTGTCCGTCCGTATGAACGCCTAGATCTCAGAGACTATAAGAGCTAGAGACTTCAAACTTGAAACTTAAGCTCTCCTATACCATGAGAAGATCTAGTTTGCTTTAAATTATCGATAACATTTCTGGTTTCCGATATACACATGTGATCGATAACAAAAAAATCTTGAATTTCAAAATTGTAAAAATGAGGTTTGAAACTACAGATAAAATAATGAACATTTAAATATCGCAGTTTGAAGTTGGGTCATATTGGTCACTGATTTAATACACATAAGTAACGGTAAGCGTTAAGTATCGGGTTAAGGGTATGTTCTAGTCGGGATTTTTCGACTAGAGCCTTCTTACTTGTTTTTATTTGTAATTTAACAATTTTAAGGCACAAAAGTATCTTCCATTTTCCACAACCACGCTATTTCGGTGCTAAAAATAAGCTAAAAATGTATTAACGTTATGCATTTTTTTTTTTCAGAAGCTATTAAATGCATACTTTTCCAAATATTTCACTTACAATTGTGTAGAAAATAAGCTAAAAATGTTTTAACGTGTTGCATTATTTTTTCAGAAGCTATTAAATGCATACTTTTTTTTTAAATATTTCACTTACTATTGTGTAGAAACAGAAGGATTTCAACATTCATAGGGCTAGGTAGTGTTGGCCTGTTGCGGCCACCAAATAAAGCCGTTTCAGAGCATATTCATTCAATCGTGGATATACATTTTTTCTTTGCGCCCACTTATTTAAAGGGTCTTCATTTCTTTTAATATACTCTGTTAAATATTTATCTACCTCTCTTATGGCAGCCACCGTGCTGTTATTTGGCTTTCTGACGTGCTCAAATGCCTGATCATAATCGTAACAAATGGACTTGGTTGGCGACGTTTGGACAGTTAGTAATGAGTTATCATCAGCAACCTCTTCAACTGACATTATTTGGGTAATTTTGCGTTTGAGCGCTGCAACGTCTTTTTCATATTTTTCTGTAGATTTGAAACCACGTCCTTTAATCGCTGAGCCTGGCTTTCATTTGATTTCATCCTTAAGTTTTTCTAAAACTGCCTGAAGGTTTTCATTACAGCCATTTTGTTTTGACATGGCTTGTTATAATAAGTTGGTCATTACATTTACTTTTGACTGAGTAACGTTTTTCTCGGCAGAAATTTCAGTCGTTATTTCAAAAAACGGCTTCAGCATTGGCAATATGTTCTCAATGATTTTCCATTCTGGCTGCGTCAAGCAAAGATCGGGACGTAGCGTTGAAATGCTCGGCATGACTCCTTCTTCAAAAAGAAAGCCAACGAGTAGGAAAATTCTGGTAAATTTCAGCTCAGGTAGATTCAATTGTCGCTGAATATCTGTATTCTTTTTTAATCCAGCTGAGCTGCAATGAAAATATTATACAATTGCTTTGGCTTTCAACCTCAAATCATAAATCTTTCTCCAATGCCTTTTGAACAATAATGTTTAATGTATGGGCAAAGCATGCAATATGACGCCAATCCACCAGCTTAATTGCAGATACAATGTTTGCAGCATTATCTGACGCAATTGCATTTTAATTTTAATATTGTTTTGGATATTCCATATATATATTGCAACATTTTGGATAAGAACGCAAAGATTTTGGCATGTATGACTCTCCCCAAAAGCTTTAATAAAATGGGCGATAAGGCAATGCAACTCTTGTTAGTTTGCGAAGTCCATCCATTCTTTGAAAGACACACTGCTGAAGCTGAAGATAGTTTGTTCTTAACATATTCAGTAAGCTCATTTTGTGAATTTAGCGGTAAAACGTTAGATAGCGTTTTACGAATGGGCAACTTTTAGCATGGCCACTTCGAGACAAAGTCAACAAACATTTGAAAATCTGGCTCCTCCACCATGTAAAGAGCATGGTGCCCTTTTGAAATCATTTTGACAAGGTGGCTCTTGAGCAAATGCAGTAAGTTTTTAAATGTCGGCTCAAATTGCTTTGAGAACTTCCAGCTATGCTTAAGTTCGACTTGCAGTACTTGCACTTTGCTTTCCTGTCGTCTGTGCTTTCAAAATGATTTCAAATTTCACTAAATTTACGTTTAAGAGACATTGTAATAATTTTTGCATTTGCCCGCCACAACAATAAATGAATGAGACCTACCACACAAACTCAAAAATAGTGAACGAAAACAAAGAAAGAGAGATACCATACCTACTACATACTGCTTAAGAAATTCAACTAACATATGTACATAGCAGCCTTAAAAAATGTACTGAACTCATAACATGAATGAACTGAAGAGCTGAACTGAACAGAAAAGAACGATGAAGATGAACTTTTTTTTTTTTTTTTTTATTAATTAATTAACCTATAATTAAAATTATAAGCTAACTTATTTTAATGCAGCAATAGCAACTAGGCCTTCAGCTGAAGATGAACTTATTCAGTTCGTTCACTTCAGTTCGATTTTGTTCGTTTGTTCGCAACGACACAACTCTAGTTTGGGGGCGTGGCTTCCAAAGTTTTGATGCATATCTTTGTCAGATGACAGCATCTACCTTTCTACCAAATTTGGTGGAAATAGCTTGAAAACTGTATAAGATACAGCCATTTTTGTTTATAATTGGAGGGTGGCTGGGGCGGAAAAGGTGGGATTGGCATCCAAACTTTTGATGCAGATTTTTGGAGAATGTCACCAGCTATCTTGCCCCAAATTTGGTGACTCTAGCTGCTAAAATGTGGGTTATATATGTGTTTTATCGATTTGCACATCGATGTGTATCAACTTGTTATCGATTTCCCAGGCCCTAATTTTGTCTAAAGAAAACATGTACTAAGATATTTGCAAAGTTGCAGGGCTCTAGCTTTAAGGGTGTCGAAAAAGTTGCGTTCATTCAGCGTTAGAAAAACTTTTATCGATGCAAATATTGGATATCTAAAGACAAACAATTAAGGCTCTAACTTAAGCTCTCCTATACCATAAGCAGAACAAGTTTGTTTCAAATTATCGACAACATTTCTGGTCTCCGATATACACATGTTATCGATGACAAAAGGATGGAATTTTACAATTCTGAAAATGAGGCTTGAAACTATTGATAAAATAATGATCATATAAAAATTGTTGATCAAAATCGGTTGAGAAATACCGGAGATATCGCAGTTTAAGGTTTGGTTATTTTGGTCTCTGAAGTTTATCAGTCTAAACTATGTGGATTGTGTATTTGAGGTTAATTTCACCAGTCTGTCCATAGTCTAAAATGGCTAGAGGACGACGAGCGAACATCGACCGCCGCACAAGACATGCAAGCCAGCAACCAGTGTATACAAAGATGAAAATTGGTTGTATGCGTTGTGTCTTTGACTTTGCAAGTCGGCATGAAGCCGCCTTCTCGAATGATATTAGCTCCAAATAAAGTCATGCGAAACCAATTATTGTTTTTAAGGATGTGTTGAAGAAAGTGCTTGGAATCGGGATCTCTTCCATCGAACAATGCTTTCAGTGGGTGTTGCGGTGTAAGTAATGGATCCAGTTTGACTTTTCCACTTGCGCAGCACAATCCCGCCGTTTCTCTTTTAAACTTTAGCGCATTGCAATATCGACATACAGTCGTAATTGGTCCAATATCCAAATTGTCATCATCACTGTAGTTCGCAGTGGGATCATATTGGAATGCCAAGCGATTGTATGGTGCCAATGATCTTTGCGTACTCAATCGGGAATTTTCTCTTATTATATTTTGGCTTTCTTCGCTTAAATTCTGTCTTTACACTTCTTGCTGTTACTTAATGAAATAAAACTATTTATGGTGTTCACAAAGTGTAGTATCATGGCATAAGTGTATCGATACAACACTGCTATCGTGAACACCCAATTGTGCACAATTGTGTTGCAAGCTTGCTATCTCTAATTTTATTATTGTGAGTGTAGTTTGAGGGAGTGATTGAAAGAAAATAAATAGAAAAAATATTACGTAGCGAAGCACGCACTGGGCCACTAGTTGATTAATAAATAAGGAATAAATAAAAAAATGTCTTTTAAAAGCATAAAATCAGTTCCTTTAGAATGGAAAGCATCCCAAGCATTTGAGGAAATTCCTGCAACTAAAGGAATATAGGTTAAAATGCATTTTGTGGTAATTTAAGTACGTCAGTTAATTATTATTGCAGATATTATTGAACATTCAAAAGGCCGATTCTGCATCGGTCGAATTTGGGATGATTTTGTACATGATGTAAATTCCATTTATAAAAGCCGCAGAGGTGATATAGTTAAAGTCAATTTGTTGGCGGGATTACAATTGACAGCTGTTTGATTTGATTTAGCACCTAAAGCACTTAATTATACCAAAAAATACCAAAATATCGTCTGATTTCTTGGCGACTTTTGCAACACTTTTCAAGTTTTTACTGTTGTTTAGCACTAGTTTCTATGCAATACTTGCCATGATTTTTGTAGTCAAGGGTTGGGGTCTAGCACAAAGTGCAAACTACACTCAGTACAAATTGTTGTTGGAGATGCTTGCACTTTTGCTCTTATGCCATGATACTACACTTTGTGAACACCACTATTGCTTTTCAAAAATTTCATTCTTCATCTTTTAATCCCCAAACGAAATGTTTAAAAAACGAGGTGGTAACGGAGTTCGCCGGTTTTTCTAGTGAGCTTATAAATTAAGCTTTAATTCAATAGTAGGGCGCAATTAAAGTTTCTAAGTAAAATAAAGTCGCATACCTTTATGGGCTTTTACATACATAGTACCTATATTCTTTATTTTTCACAAACAGAATGATTATCGGCTAGTATAGGTTGCTTGCATTGCGATTTCAGATTATAGAAAGTGAGCGTAAGATCCAAAGCTTTGATGCAGATCTGTGACGGATGACACCAAAATATTCCCACTGAATTTGGTAGCGCAAAAACTAAAAAAGATATAGAGATTTCAGATTTTAGGAGGGGGAAGTATAGTATAGGCATGGCATCTTGATCTTTAATACAGATTTGTGACGCGAAAATAACACCGGCGCACAAAAACAAGTAAAAACGTTGCAGTCGGACGCAACCGACTGCGATATACTTTGATACCAGTTTACATAGCTGTGTTAAGGATTCTGAGTGCAAATAGTAATGAGGGTTTTGGGTATAAAAATCAGGCAGAAAGGGAAGGCATGACATTTATCTGTGGCGGATGCCACTTTCTATCCCCCTACCAAGACATAGATATTGAAGTGGGCGTGGCATAAAAAATTTTTATGCACACCTGTAACGGATGTCACAACCAATGTTCATACCAAATTTGGTGACTCTAGCCCAAAAACTAAGAAAGATATAGAGGTGGGCGGTATAAGTGGGCGTGGCATCCAAAACATTGATGCAGATCTGTTACGGATGTCACTACCAATGTTCATACCAAATTTGGTGACTCTAGCTTAAAAACTGGCAAAAATACATGCCTTACGGTTTTTTTAGGGCGGTGGGCATGTCCCCTTGTTTGGGGGCGTGGCATCCAATGTTTTGATGCAAAACTTTCAGATGTCAGATGTCAGCATCTACCTTCATGTCAATTTTGGTGGCTATAGTTTCAAAACTGTCGAAGATACAGGCATTTTTGTTTATAATTTAAGGGGGGTGAGGGCGGAATAGGTGGGCGTTCCATCCAAACTTTTAATGCAGTTTTTTGGGGAATGTCATCGGCTATGTTTCCCCTTAAATTTGGTGACTCTAGCTGCTAAAATGTGGGATATATTAGTGTTTTATCGATTCGCCCATCGAGGTGTATCGACTTGTTATCGATTTCCCAGGCCCCCTGAGGTCGTAGAGCCCTAAATTTAACACTTTGTCTGACGAAGGCATGTACCAAGAAAATTGCAAAATTGCAAAGCTCTAGTTAGGGTGTCGAAAAAAGTTGCGTTCATACAGATAGACGGACGGACATTGCACAAATCCAATATACACTTGGCCCTCGCTTAACACGAACTCTTTTAGCACTAACTCGGTCTTACACGGTTGCAAATTTGCACCCATTCCCCCTTTAACACGCTAAAAACCTCGTTCTTACACGATTGCAAAATATCGATATGTATTTTTTTTACTGCGTTTATCGCGTTAGTGCTTTTATGCCTTATAAGGAGTGCTATAAAGAAGCATTAAAGGTTAAAAAACAGTCGAAAATGACTGATTTTTTTTATAAAGAGCCATTAAAAAGAGAAAACATGCTAAAATAAACTGGCTCAAACAATGAATGATAATAATAGAATGAAATGATCTCCTTTGTTTTTACCATTTTTAAGTTTAACCTATTAATTAATTATTAATTACATGAAGCCACTTTTTTAGTTAAATATTAACTTTTAATTTGTAAAATAAAACTTTAATAAAAACCGACCAAATTTGAACAATCAAAAATTTTAATTGCTGCCAATTTTGAATTTTGAGAACGTAACCCCTTATTTTGTACTGAATCCATGTTTCGCTTAACACGATTTCGCTTAACACGACATTTTCTAGGAAAGTAACCCCCGTGTTAAGCGAGGGCCAAGTGTACTATAATACCTTTGGTATCAAAGTATAAAAATAAGTAGAATGTTCATTTGACTTGACCAACCTACCGATATGTATTTTGGCCCGCTGAATCCGAATCCGAGGTCAGTTTGGCCAATACACCCTCAAAATTTTAAGAAAACTTCAAAAAACCGTAAAAGTTATGAAAATTTGCGGATAATGATAAAAAAATTGTTTTGGAACTAAACTTAGCGTGATTTTCATGTATTTTGATCCGCTGAATATGAATCAAAACTTTATTGAGACCATGAGTCATTTTAGATGTGAAAAAATCACATAAAACTTTCGAGAGTTCGCTTGATGACAGCGCCTGCCCCAGAATCGGCGTCTGCTCAGGGTGAGAAGGCAGGCTCGCAGGCGTCGTGGGGGCCCCGGTCCGCGGCCCCGTCGGCCCTGCCTTAATCCGGCCCTGGATGTCACTCACAATGGCTCACCTCTAGCGCAAAAGATAGGAAAGATATAGAGATTTCAGATTTTAAAAGGTGGGCGGTATAAGTGGTGGGTGTTATCCAAAGTTTTGATGCATATCTGTGTCATATGACAGCATCTACCTTCCAACTAAATTTTGGTATTATAGCTTAAAAACTGTGGGAATACAGTCATTTTCGATTGTACCTGGAGGGGTGACCGTGGCATCCAAATTTTCGATGCATTTTTAGAGAAATGTC
The DNA here is from genome assembly GCA_018152965.1 of Scaptomyza pallida. Classification (NCBI taxonomy): domain Eukaryota; kingdom Metazoa; phylum Arthropoda; class Insecta; order Diptera; family Drosophilidae; genus Scaptomyza; species Scaptomyza pallida. The sequence goes on along the minus strand of JAECXP010000157.1, from coordinate 766,247 downwards.
ATTGGCTACCTTGCCCCCAAATTTGGTGACTCTAGCTGCTGAATTGTGGGATATATATGTGTTTCATTGATGTGCACATCGACCTGTATCGATTTGTTATCGATTTCCCAGGCCCTCTGAGGTCTTAGGGCACTTACTAGTCAAACAAAAATTAAAAAGCCAAGCCGACGATGCACACATACATATAAACATAGCTAGGTCTGAGACTCCTTGCCTGAGACGAAAAACCTCTTTAAAAGCTCTTTGCAATTACAACCTCTTTAGATTATATGCTCGTTGCTTATACTCTTTCACAAATGGTCATCAAACGAAGGAAAAAAATTAATCAGAAAGAAGCGAATAGTGGATTCGTTTTAAATGTAATTTGACTGCCTCAAGTACGAATATGGGAACTTTAACGACAGTAACACTTCGAAAAAAATTTTGGAGAAAATAGGATAAGCTTTAAAATCCTTATGAGATTTGGAACTTTTTTACTTTATTATTGCTTTTCAGCAGTTCCAAGTACAACAGCTAGTTTACTTGGCTGGCAAGTATTTGTTGCTTATTTCAATTATTTTTATACTTTGCCACGCTGAGTTGTAACTTGCATGTTTTAAATTGATAAAAGGCCTTCGACTGTTTTGTCATATCCTTGAATCAAACTTTAAGAGCGTTTAAATTGCTTACATATTTCCTGTTGTGAATTACCTCGGAGAAAAAATGTAAGCTGCTGTCTGGGACTTTAATTCAAATGAAGATTTTAATTCTGTTCTTCTTTTCAATTTATATTATAGACAGCTTACGTTGAGGTGTTGATTATTGATCACGTTGATGGCAAAAGCAAACTTTACGTTATAAAAATCGATAACAAGTCGATACAATTTGATGTGAAAATCGATAAAGTTGTCGATGGAGTTGCTAAATTTGGTTTCAAGATAGCTGGTGACATGCATATATACATATATTCGACAGGTGTTAATCCAGTTATTAAAATTAAAAAGGAGATGGTTGCATCATAACAGCTCCACCGTCTTAAAAAAAAAACCTTTAAGCTTTAAGTTAGTAGGGAGACAGAAAGCGATACCCCCCAGAGTTCTGCATTATATTCAAAAGATTACAGTTCTTTAATATCCAAATTTGATGAGCATATTGTAAGTAACATCCGCCATAGATCCGCTATCATTTTCTCGGTTTGTTTGTAAGAGCCACCAAAATTGGAAGCGCGATAAAAGGTGATATCCGCCATAGATCTGACACCTCTTCTGCCTGCTTGAGTATATACCCAAAATTCCCATAGATTACAATTTGCACGCAGCATACTTAGCACAGAGAGGTATATATCAATATCGGTGTTGAATCAAGAGCTTTTTCTTGATTGATGGGGTTGCAAGTTTTATTTAAAAGTAATTAAGATTTATTTTCTTTACTAGGGTCTTCGCTGCACTACTTTTCTTTTTAGGATCAGATTTGACACTGTTTTCTTACTCTCTCTCTCTTACCCCTTTTTTCATATTTAGCACAGAAGTAAGCCATATGTTATGTTATCTTAAACAGGGTTGTGCGCTTATATTAAGAGAGTAGGGAGCGAAATTCAAATATTTATAACAATTCAACAATTAAACTAAATAATAAGAGATATAATTGGGTTTTGACCCAACATACCGAACATACCTTAAAAGTATCTGATTGACTCTGAAGAAACGGATAACAATGCTAGTTTACGTATAGGTCGACGAACCTCGACAAAACGAAAGAAGTTATTCATGAATGTGATGGTGTCGGTGATGCGGCCAAGGAACCATTGTTGCGGTGGAAGATTATCCTCATGTACTATGACCATGTCGCCAATGGATATGTTTGGCGATGTCAGCCCAGTTTCTGTGGAGCTAAAGCTCGTTGGTGTATTCGTGCAACCAGCGTCACCATATTTGCAGCTTTATGGCGCTAAGTCGTTCGCAGCGAGCGAGGGTGACCGTTTTAGCATCTGAATCAAGCTATCCGTTGTAAGATCGGATACGACTTCGACGTGTATTGCTTTAGTAACAAAGCAAATAAATGTGGCGAGGTAGGCTTTTGTCGGTGGCATGCCACGGATGCGCAAATAGACGTTGACTGGACCACAAAAGTCTACGCTACTTCGGGAGAATATCATTGCTGGTGTCAGACGTTCCTTCGGTAACTGCCCCATTAGCTGCCCTTGTAGAGTTGGTCGATAGCGTACACAGATTACGCAAGATCGAACTAAGCAGCATGCCAAGTCTCGTGCATTGACTATCTAACATTGTAAGCAATTCAGAGCAACGAGTGCCTTGGGTTCAACGTGGCTCTTAACCAAAGCCTTCTTGCTTAGCTGTAGGATGGGGTGCTTCTGGGAGTCTGTAATGTTTGTTAGTTCCAAATGACCGGCGACTTTAATGAACTGAAACCCATATGTAACCTGTAAGAAAAGACAAAGGCTTCGGAACTTGTTGTGAGCTGACTGACCCTTGTGTAACAGTGACATTACTTCTGGGAAGTGGATGGCTTGTAAGTTCCAGACGATGCAGCTTAGGGAGCGTTGCAGTTCCATGGGCATCGAACGGCTTGGCTAAGCAACAAATAGTAAACAAATGTGGTGACGGCTGGTCTTACGTAAAGCATCGAGAAGTTTGTTGCTGCTGTTGGATACGGTTAAGGCAGACTTGCACTTTTCCAAATTGATGACGTCCATGTCCACATCATCGTGTGTTGTCGATGGCCAATGTTGCTTATCTAAGCGCAGGAAGGAAGGCTCTTCGAACCAGGTCGACTATAGCAAGTCAGATACGGTGCAACCTAAAGACAACAGATTTGCAGGGTTGGAGCATGTTGAAATGTGGTTCCAGTTGCAATCGGTAGTAGCTCCTTGAATTTCCGAAACTCGAATGCCAACGAATGTAGAAAGGGTGGCAGAATACTGCCGTATCCAATGGAAAACTATCTGTGAGACGCACTATATAAATGTGTTTGGCTTCTTATCATCGAAGATTCCTGCAATCTTACGATAGAGCTGTGATAAAGCTATAATTTAAGTAGCGATAGTTTCCTTGTTGGCGCAACTCGTGACTTGGTTGTGACGAGCTGTGTTTTAAATTGGTCATTGGACCCAAGCGTCATTTAATTTTAGATCCTTTGTACGATCTACAAAATCGATGTGATTGGAGTTCCATTTTGTTAGCTGTCGTGGAGAATATCTGTAACTTCCATCTTGTTCTGATGGAGAGCTTCCACAGTGCCTGCTCCACCAAGACAGTTATCAACATTAAACAATGATTTGATGGCCTCGGCACCAATCTTAAATTTGTCCATGTGTTGATCTGCTAAATACGACATGCTGCGTATGGCCAAATAGAATGCAGCGGCCGTGTCATAAGTTACCGTTCTTAGCTCATATGGTCGAATCGGTTTCGGCGGCGAATTCCTCCAGATTATGAGTTGAAATCTTTGATCCTCTGTGGCCACATAAACCTGGCGGAACATATTGACAACATCAGCAGAAATGGCGTTCTGATGTTTTCAGAAACGCAGAAGTAAGGTGTAGAGATCAGGTTGGATGGTCGGTCCGACCATGAGCAAGTCGTTGAGAGATTTTTAAGACGTGGTCTGGGACGACGCGTCAAAGACGACTCTTAACTTCATTAATGTGCTGGTTGGCTTAAGCACGCAACGATGTGGGATATATTAGTGCGCAGTATGCAGCTTTGGGTGCTCTACGAGGCTCATGTGTCCCATGTGTCATGAAACTCCGACATAAAATGCACATATTCGTCTCTAGATGTGTCAAACGAGTGGCCAAGCAATCTAGAATCATATTTGAAGGGGAGCCGTACGATTATACGGCCATTCCGTGAGCGTTGAGCCGTTTTGTTATTTGTCTTCCACGCCACAAGCGTAGCAGAGATATCCGTTTAGATGGAGTCGTCTGCTCCAGCAAATACTGATGTAGTGTTCTGGGATTGGCTTGACATCGACCAAAAACACAGTCGTAATTGGTCCAATATCCAAATTGTCATCATCACTGTAGTTCGCAGTGGGATCATATTGGAATGCCAAGCGATTGTATGGTGCCAATGATCTTTGCGTACTCAATCGGGAATTTTCTCTTATTATATTTTGGCTTTCTTCGCTTAAATTCTGTCTTTACACTTCTTGCTGTTACTTAATGAAATAAAACTATTGCTTTTCAAAAATTTCATTCTTCATCTTTTTATCCCCAAACGAAATGTTTAAAAAACGAGGTGGTAACGGAGTTCGCCGGTTTTTCTAGTGAGCTTATAAATTAAGCTTTAATTCAATAGTAGGGCGCAATTAAAGTTTCTAAGTAAAATAAAGTCGCATACCTTTATGGGCTTTTACATACATAGTACCTATATTCTTTATTTTTCACAAACAGAATGATTATCGGCTAGTATAGGTTGCTTGCATTGCGATTTCAGATTATAGAAAGTGAGCGTAAGATCCAAAGCTTTGATGCAGATCTGTGACGGATGACACCAAAATATTCCCACTGAATTTGGTAGCGCAAAAACTAAAAAAGATATAGAGATTTCAGATTTTAGGAGGGGGAAGTATAGTATGGGCATGGCATCTTGATCTTTAATACAGATTTGTGACGCGAAAATAACACCGGCGCACAAAAACAAGTAAAAACGTTGCAGTCGGACGCAACCGACTGCGATATACTTTGATACCAGTTTACATAGCTGTGTTAAGGATTCTGAGTGCAAATAGTAATGAGGGTTTTGGGTATAAAAATCAGGCAGAAAGGGAAGGCATGACATTTATCTGTGGCGGATGCCACTTTCTATCCCCCTACCAAGACATAGATATTGAAGTGGGCGTGGCATAAAAAATTTTTATCCACACCTGTAACGGATGTCACAACCAATGTTCATACCAAAATTGGTGACTCTAGCCCAAAAACTAAGAAAGATATAGAGGTGGGCGGTTCTGTGGACTCTCGAAAGGACACAAAAGAGAACTGCTCAGGAAATGGGAGGAAACGGAAATAAGACGTCACTGGACCGACAGTGCAGGGCTGAGACAAGCCAAACAATTTCTTGTCCCCCAGATGATGCGATCAAAACGCATCATCAATCTTAAAAAGAGCGAAATTCGCACTCTAACAGGCTACCTAACAGGTCACTGCAACCTAAGGTATCACCTTAAGAAATTAAAACTTTCAGAGATCGACACATGCAGATTCTGTGAGTTGGAGCCAGAAACATCAGAACATGTTCTATGTGAATGCCCCTCGCTAAGCAGGCGTCGACTTCTACACCTAGGAGGTGAACTTATCCCCCCCTACAGGATTTGGGAACATATAGACCCTACCAAAGTGCTCTCCTTTATCAAAAGCCTCGGTACAGAGACTCTACCCTAATCCTACAGGCCGGCACAAAAGATCTAACATCTGGTCGCAGTCTAATAAGGCCCTTGTAATAATAATAATAATAATAATAATAGAGGTGGGCGGTATAAGTGGGCGTGGCATCCAAAACATTGATGCAGATCTGTTACGGATGTCACTACCAATGTTCATACCAAATTTGGTGACTCTAGCTTAAAAACTGGCAAAAATACATGCCTTACGGTTTTTTTAGGGCGGTGGGCATGTCCCCTTGTTTGGGGGCGTAGCATCCAATGTTTTGATGCAAAACTTTCAGATGTCAGATGTCAGCATCTACCTTCATGTCAATTTTGGTGGCTATAGTTTCAAAACTGTCGAAGATACAGGCATTTTTGTTTATAATTTAAGGGGGGGTGAGGGCGGAATAGGTGGGCGTTCCATCCAAACTTTTAATGCAGTTTTTTGGGGAATGTCATCGGCTATGTTTCCCCTTAAATTTGGTGACTCTAGCTGCTAAAATGTGGGATATATTAGTGTTTTATCGATTCGCCCATCGAGGTGTATCGACTTGTTATCGATTTCCCAGGCCCCCTGAGGTCGTAGAGCCCTAAATTTAACACTTTGTCTGACGAAGGCATGTACCAAGAAAATTGCAAAATTGCAAAGCTCTAGTTAGGGTGTCGAAAAAAGTTGCGTTCATACAGATAGACGGACGGACATTGCACAAATCCAATATACTATAATACCTTTGGTATCAAAGTATAAAAATAAGTAGAATGTTCATTTGACTTGACCAACCTACCGATATGTATTTTGGCCCGCTGAATCCGAATCCGAGGTCAGTTTGGCCAATACACCCTCAAAATTTTAAGAAAACTTCAAAAAACCGTAAAAGTTATAAAAATTTGCGGATAATGATAAAAAAATTGTTTTGGAACTAAACTTAGCGTGATTTTCATGTATTTTGATCCGCTGAATATGAATCAAAACTTTATTGAGACCATGAGTCATTTTAGATGTGAAAAAATCACATAAAACTTTCGAGAGTTCGCTTGATGACAGCGCCTGCCCCAGAATCGGCGTCTGCTCAGGGTGAGAAGGCAGGCTCGCAGGCGTCGTGGGGGCCCCGGTCCGCGGCCCCGTCGGCCCTGCCTTAATCCGGCCCTGGATGTCACTCACAATGGCTCACCTCTAGCGCAAAAGATAGGAAAGATATAGAGATTTCAGATTTTAAAAGGTGGGCGGTATAAGTGGTGGGTGTTATCCAAAGTTTTGATGCATATCTGTGTCATATGACAGCATCTACCTTCCAACTAAATTTTGTTATTATAGCTTAAAAACTGTGGGAATACAGTCATTTTCGATTGTACCTGGAGGGGTGACCGTGGCATCCAAATTTTCGATGCATTTTTTGAGAAATGTCATTGGCTACCTTGCCCCCAAATTTGGTGACTCTAGCTGCTGAATTGTGGGATATATATGTGTTTCATTGATGTGCACATCGACCTGTATCGATTTGTTATCGATTTCCCAGGCCCTCTGAGGTCTTAGGGCACTTACTAGTCAAACAAAAATTAAAAAGCCAAGCCGACGATGCACACATACATATAAACATAGCTAGGTCTGAGACTCCTTGCCTGAGACGAAAAACCTCTTTAAAAGCTCTTTGCAATTACAACCTCTTTAGATTATATGCTCGTTGCTTATACTCTTTCACAAATGGTCATCAAACGAAGGAAAAAAATTAATCAGAAAGAAGCGAATAGTGGATTCGTTTTAAATGTAATTTGACTGCCTCAAGTACGAATATGGGAACTTTAACGACAGTAACACTTCGAAAAAAATTTTGGAGAAAATAGGATAAGCTTTAAAATCCTTATGAGATTTGGAACTTTTTTACTTTATTATTGCTTTTCAGCAGTTCCAAGTACAACAGCTAGTTTACTTGGCTGGCAAGTATTTGTTGCTTATTTCAATTATTTTTATACTTTGCCACGCTGAGTTGTAACTTGCATGTTTTAAATTGATAAAAGGCCTTCGACTGTTTTGTCATATCCTTGAATCAAACTTTAAGAGCGTTTAAATTGCTTACATATTTCCTGTTGTGAATTACCTCGGAGAAAAAATGTAAGCTGCTGTCTGGGACTTTAATTCAAATGAAGATTTTAATTCTGTTCTTCTTTTCAATTTATATTATAGACAGCTTACGTTGAGGTGTTGATTATTGATCACGTTGATGGCAAAAGCAAACTTTACGTTATAAAAATCGATAACAAGTCGATACAATTTGATGTGAAAATCGATAAAGTTGTCGATGGAGTTGCTAAATTTGGTTTCAAGATAGCTGGTGACATGCATATATACATATATTCGACAGGTGTTAATCCAGTTATCAAATTAAAAAGGAGATGGTTGCATCATAACAGCTCCACCGTCTTAAAAAAAAAACCTTTAAGCTTTAAGTTAGTAGGGAGACAGAAAGCGATACCCCCCAGAGTTCTGCATTATATTCAAAAGATTACAGTTCTTTAATATCCAAATTTGATGAGCATATTGTAAGTAACATCCGCCATAGATCCGCTATCATTTTCTCGGTTTGTTTGTAAGAGCCACCAAAATTGGAAGCGCGATAAAAGGTGATATCCGCCATAGATCTGACACCTCTTCTGCCTGCTTGAGTATATACCCAAAATTCCCATAGATTACAATTTGCACGCAGCATACTTAGCACAGAGAGGTATATATCAATATCGGTGTTGAATCAAGAGCTTTTTCTTGATTGATGGGGTTGCAAGTTTTATTTAAAAGTAATTAAGATTTATTTTCTTTACTAGGGTCTTCGCTGCACTACTTTTCTTTTTAGGATCAGATTTGACACTGTTTTCTTACTCTCTCTCTCTCTTACCCCTTTTTTCATATTTAGCACAGAAGTAAGCCATATGTTATGTTATCTTAAACAGGGTTGTGCGCTTATATTAAGAGAGTAGGGAGCGAAATTCAAATATTTATAACAATTCAACAATTAAACTAAATAATAAGAGATATAATTGGGTTTTGACCCAACATACCGGCCACCTTAAAAGTATCTGATTGACTCTGAAGAAACGGATAACAATGCTAGTTTACGTATAGGTCGACGAACCTCGACAAAACGAAAGAAGTTATTCATGAATGTGATGGTGTCGGTGATGCGGCCAAGGAACCATTGTTGCGGTGGAAGATTATCCTCGTGTACTATGACCATGTCGCCAATGGATATGTTTGGCGATGTCAGCCCAGTTTCTGTGGAGCTAAAGCTCGTTGGTGTATTCGTGCAACCAGCGTCACCATATTTGCAGCTTTATGGCGCTAAGTCGTTCGCAGCGAGCGAGGGTGACCGTTTTAGCATCTGAATCAAGCTATCCGTTGTAAGATCGGATACGACTTCGACGTGTATTGCTTTAGTAACAAAGCAAATAAATGTGGCGAGGTAGGCTTTTGTCGGTGGCATGCCACGGATGCGCAAATAGACGTTGACTGGACCACAAAAGTCTACGCTACTTCGGGAGAATATCATTGCTGGTGTCAGACGTTCCTTCGGTAACTGCCCCATTAGCTGCCCTTGTAGAGTTGGTCGATAGCGTACACAGATTACGCAAGATCGAACTAAGCAGCATGCCAAGTCTCGTGCATTGACTATCTAACATTGTAAGCAATTCAGAGCAACGAGTGCCTTGGGTTCAACGTGGCTCTTAACCAAAGCCTTCTTGCTTAGCTGTAGGATGGGGTGCTTCTGGGAGTCTGTAATGTTTGTTAGTTCCAAATGACCGGCGACTTTAATGAACTGAAACCCATCTGTAACCTGTAAGAAAAGACAAAGGCTTCGGAACTTGTTGTGAGCTGACTGACCCTTGTGTAACAGTGACATTACTTCTGGGAAGTGGATGGCTTGTAAGTTCCAGACGATGCAGCTTAGGGAGCGTTGCAGTTCCATGGGCATCGAACGGCTTGGCTAAGCAACAAATAGTAAACAAATGTGGTGACGGCTGGTCTTACGTAAAGCATCGAGAAGTTTGTTGCTGCTGTTGGATACGGTTAAGGCAGACTTGCATTTTTCCAAATTGATGACGTCCATGTCCACATCATCGTGTGTTGTCGATGGCCAATGTTGCTTATCTAAGCGCAGGAAGGAAGGCTCTTCGAACCAGGTCGACTATAGCAAGTCAGATACGGTCCAACCTCAAGACAACAGATTTGCAGGGTTGGAGCATGTTGAAATGTGGTTCCAGTTGCAATCGGTAGTAGCTCCTTGAATTTCCGAAACTCGAATGCCAACGAATGTAGAAAGGGTGGCAGAATACTGCCGTATCCAATGGAAAACTATCTGTGAGACGCACTATATAAATGTGTTTGGCTTCTTATCATCGAAGATTCCTGCAATCTTACGATAGAGCTGTGATAAAGCTATAATTTAAGTAGCAATAGTTTCCTTGTTGGCGCAACTCGTGACTTGGTTGTGACGAGCTGTGTTTTAAATTGGTCATTGGACCCAAGCGTCATTTAATTTTAGATCCTTTGTACGATCTACAAAATCGATGTGATTGGAGTTCCATTTTGTTAGCTGTCGTGGAGAATATCTGTAACTTCCATCTTGTTCTGATGGAGAGCTTCCACAGTGCCTGCTCCACCAAGACAGTTATCAACATTAAACAATGATTTGATGGCCTCGGCACCAATCTTAAATTTGTCCATGTGTTGATCTGCTAAATACGACATGCTGCGTATGGCCAAATAGAATGCAGCGGCCGTGTCATAAGTTACCGTTCTTAGCTCATATGGTCGAATCGGTTTCGGCGGCGAATTCCTCCAGATATCTTTGATCCTCTGCGGCCACATAAACCTGGCGGAACATATTGACAACATCAGCAGAAATGGCGTTCTGATGTTTTCAGAAACGCAGAAGTAAGGTGTAGAGATCAGGTTGGATGGTCGGTCCGACCATGAGCAAGTCGTTGAGAGATTTTTAAGACGTGGTCTGGGACGACGCGTCAAAGACGACTCTTAACTTCATTAATGTGCTGGTTGGCTTAAGCACGCAACGATGTGGGATATATTAGTGCGCAGTATGCAGCTTTGGGTGCTCTACGAGGCTCATGTGTCCCATGTGTCATGAAACTCCGACATAAAATGCACATATTCGTCTCTAGATGTGTCAAACGAGTGGCCAAGCAATCTAGAATCATATTTGAAGGGGAGCCGTACGATTATACGGCCATTCCGTGAGCGTTGAGCCGTTTTGTTATTTGTCTTCCACGCCACAAGCGTAGCAGAGATATCCGTTTAGATGGAGTCGTCTGCTCCAGCAAATACTGATGTAGTGTTCTGGGATTGGCTTGACATCGACCAAAAACTTTCCATCCTAGTAGGGTCTTCTGAAGCACAGGTAGCTGCTGACCAAGTTTGATTTGGCCGACTGCAAAAAAATCGAAAAAAGTCTCTGTACCTTGGAGTACAGACAACGAACTTGGAGGCAAGTTTCATGTAGATATGTCAATTTCTGAGACCGGCTGAAATGCAATATGCGGTGTAATCGTTTGTCTTTCGTTGGTGACGGTTGTATTTTTGAGTGATTTTGCTAAAAAAAATTGTTCGAGTGTTTGTGCTGTGCATTAATGGGTTTAATTGTGGTAATCATACTAAATAGTGATCGCAGATATACAATGTACAGATTTATGTGTTTAAAGTTACTTTGCTTAAATATTGAACTTATTTTATTTTTCAGTCAAGCTGACGCTGCTGTGTCTTGAAAATACATACAGTTGCGGTCAAAATAATAGTAGTGCAAGTAATGATTTTTTCAGCTGCAACCAGCGCACTACTATTATTTTGACTGTACAAAATTTAGCGTGATCAACAAAACTTAAAAGCAACTCTGAAATAGAAAAATCTTTTATATCCTAACGGTAAATTTTTAAAAAAGCTTTGCCAATACTATGATCTGACAAAGACAGAAAACAAAAGCTTTAATATGCAAATGATATATCGAAGCTTACAAATTTTGCCTGTTGGCACTACTATTATTTTGACCGCAGCTGTACATACGTATATTTGCTCTCGCTTGCTAACAAAAATTACCTGTTAACGTACTCTTGCTCTCCAGCAACTGTCCTCTCCCGCTCTATTACACCGTACTTGCGGTTTTATTTTGAGTACGCGCTCACGCCTTTTCATTCAAGTGCTTTTATACTCCAGCGCTTTCTCACTATTGTCCGTTATATTGCGCTCTTTGCTACGCTTACATACTTTCACATGATCAAGCATATTAATTTGCCCATATTTTATTTTATCTACTTATAATAAAAATGTTTGTCTACTGCAGTAAGAACTGTAAAATTGTTGGTGGATCCAGCACTGATTTTATCGTATGTAGGATGAAATGTTCAGGTTTGACTGCCAAAGTTAGAGACTGTCTTGGAACTGACTCTGGCCTTAAATGGTTTTGTGATGCCTGCAATGTGGTGGAGACGGAGATGTAAACATACATGAGGCAGACTTATAATTGTTTTGAAGCTGTACATCTTGCTTTTGAGAATCTTCATCCCAATTTTAAAGAGCTTGAATTAAAATTTAAAAATGGAAAGATGCTCGACGACTCTCCAAAGCGCAAAAAGACTTCGGGCTCTTGCCCTTCTATTGCCCTACTTGTCCTGCTGTGTTAAGGATTCTGTGCGCAAATAGTAATATATGGGGGTTTTGGGTATAAATATCATGCTGAAGGGGGAGGCGTCGCATCCAAATTTATGATGCGTATCTGTGGCGGATGGCACACTGTAACCCCCTACCAAGTATGGAGACTCTTGCGCAAAAACCGAGAAAGATATAGAGGTGGGCGGTATTCGTGGGCGTGGCATCCAAAATTTTGATGCAAATCTTTTACGGATAATCACTAACAATGTTCCTACCAAATTTGGTGGTGGTCTAGCGCAAAAACTGCGAGAGATAAAAACTGTTCAGATTTTAGAAGGTGGGCGGTTAAGGTGGGCGTGGAATCTAAAATTTTGATGCAGATCTGTTACGGATGTCACTAACAGTATGACCATAAAATTTGGCAGCATGGCCCGTGGGGGGAGGGCCTGGCATCCATTTTTTTTTTAATGCATATCTGTGTCAGATGTCAGCATCTACCTTCCTACCAAATTTGGTGGCTATAGCTTCAAAACTGTTGAAGATACAGCCATTTTTGTTTATAATTAAACGGGTGCTGGGGGCGGAAGAGGTAGGCGTGGCATTTTGATGCAGCTTTTTTAAGAAATTTCACCAGCTATCTTGCTCCCAAATTTGGTGACTCTAGCTGCTCAAATTTGGGATATATATGTGTTTTATTGATTTGCACATCGATGTGTATCGACTTGTTATCGATTTCCCAGGCCCTCTGAGGTCGTAGATCCTTAAATTTAACACTTTGTCTGACGAAGATATGTACAAAAATATTTGCAAAGTTGCAAGGCTCTAGCTTTAGGGATGTCGAAAAAAATTGCGTTCATACGGACAGACGGACGGACAGATACCATGACGGACATTGTACAAACCCGATATACTATGATACCTTTGTTATTTAGGTTAAAAATTATAGAGAAATTTTCTAAATTGTCTGCCATTCCAAAAGTCTTTGAAAAACTTTTTTGCTCTCAATTGCAACACTCATGTAGTGCAATTATGTCGCCTTCTCAACATGGTTTTGTAAAACGTAGATCTACTACCACCAACATTCTAGAATTTACATCGCTTCTTATTAAAGGGTTTCAGAGCAAAATGCAAACTGATGTCATTTACACCGATTTTAGTAAGGCATTTGATTCTGTTAGTCATTCACTTTTGCTTCAAAAATTAAACATAATCGGGCTCCCAACTAACCTCCTTTCATGGCTTTCTGGATACTTGTGTGGCCGTACACAAAAAGTTGTCTTTAAATCATGTGTCTCTCAACCAGTGATGGGCGCTTCGCAACTTTCATATGCACAAGAGGCAGCGCGCTGCTTTGTGTGCATAGGGCCTCTGCCGCGGCCGACTGCACAAAATCACACGTACACTATAAGCACGAATGTTCGGTCGTCGCGTCGTGTGCTTGTATGCGTGTAAAAAGTGTGACTGTATGTGTGCGTGCCCATCACTGCTCTAAACCTATTTATGTAACATCAGGTGTCCCCCAAGGTAGTCACCTTGGGCCTATATTATTTAATCCCTTTATTAATGATCTTCCAGCGGTAATATCTAAATTGCACGTGTACATGTTTTCTGATGATGTAAAATTATGTTTATCCTATAATGAACCTTATTCCAGTAACTTACTACAGTCAGATCTTAGTGCACTATCTTATTGGTGCAGCTTTAACCAACTTAATATAAATTGTTCTAAATGTAAAGTTATGTCGTTCTGTAGAAGTACTCCTCATACTGCTCAGTACTTGCTTGATGGCTCACAACTCGATCGCGTATTAGAAATGAAGGATTTGGGCATTATTCTTGACTCAAAATTAAAATTTGATTCTCATATTTCGTGCATGGCTAATGAAGCCATCAGTGTCGTTGGTTTCATCAAGCGGTGGTCGAAAGAGTTAAACGATCCCTACACTACTAAAACACTTTATACATCCCTAGTGCGTCCCATCCTTGAATATGGTGTGTGGTCTCCGCAATACAGGATTCATCATGATGGAATTGAATCTGTTCAGAAAAAATTTCTTTTATTTGCACTTAGGAGTTTAAACTGGGTTCCCGGAGATGATTTACCTTCGTATTCAAGTATACTTCTATTAATTAACCTTTCTTTTTTTTTAACTGTAGAACTATGCATGGAGTGTTATATGTTACTAATCTGCTCAATGGTGGAATCGACTCACCCATTCTATTAAGTCGAATAAACTTAACTGTCCCTATTAGATCTTCTCGTAACATTGTATCCATTAATCATTAATTAGTGTGCGCAGACTACATTAAGATGTTTTCACATGTTTCCTTTTCCTCCATACTTTTCTAGTCATAGTCACTAATCTTATGATCTGATTGAGTTTTTCGGGGTTTTTCTCAATCCTTGCAACAAATGTTGGATCATTAAATTTTTGTTGAATTCCCCAGAATATCTCAATTTTCTAACTTTTTCATTTCATTTCAATTTGCTTAGGCCCAATTTTTCAATGTCCGGTTAAATTTTCGTTTAGCTAAACAAAAATTTAATTTAATGGTAGAGTTAAACGGTTTGGTTTTCTCAAAGCCAATATAACCCTTCATCGCTAAGTGACTATCGCCTTAGCAATGCCACATATTGGCACATTGTGCCAAATTCTGCGAGCGGTTCAGCTGACTTTTGCTGTTTTCCGGCAACATTGAATGATTTCTGTTTAAAATCCCACATATGACTAATTCGAGCGCAAAAGAACTTAATTGTTTGCCTATTTTTATGGCAAGCCAATTGATCTACAATCCTTGCAAGAATGATTTTGCACGTAGATTTTGTAAGCCTGAACCGCTGTATAAATTTGGCATCTTCCAGTTCAGTGAAATGCATGGACACAAAACACTCTCCTATGTGATGCCATTTTGATTTAATAACAAAATAAATAAACAATTTAACAGATGTTAGCCTTAGCGATAATTCTTAACGATATATCGTGATATTGGGGCGCCAATCAAAAAGTGAGCTGGTGTGAGAACATCTAAGTCGGCTGGGTTTTCTGAAAGAGGAAATAGTGGACGAGAATTAATTATAGCAGCAACGTTGCAGATGAGCGTTCGGAGATCATCATAACGTTGTGGACCCAAGAGAACGGCGCAGATGATGTTTTGATGTCTTAACGGCAGCCTCCTATAGACCTCCTAAATGTGGTGATCGAGGTGGTATAAAACGCCAGTCAATGTGGTCGTCCAAACAAAATTGATGAACTGCAGCTTGATGTTCATCGCTAAGTACAATCCTTTTGAAATCAGCAAGCTCATTTCGAGTTCCAACAAAATTGGTTGCGTTGTCAGTCCATATGCATGCAGGTCGCACCGAATACGTTTTTGAACAACTTTGGCACTGGTTTTCCTGCCCCCAATGGGCCAATAGCTAAGCCGAATGAGCGCTAAGAGAGCTTGAGGTCCCGCATGCAAATTGTGCTCATGATAGTGGCGAATTATGGAAGTTGTGATTGGGTGCTGTTTAGGCAAAATAATTGGGTGTTTGGCTTCAAAATCCAATGACGCATTTCTTAAACGGCCTCCAACACGAAGAAGTCCAACGCTGCACAGTGGGGCCTCTGCCGGAAAAGCGTTGCATAAATCATTTTTTTCATGAACGCGTTTGGCAAAAGTAAAACATGTAATCGACAGAGAATACTTCAAAAATAATGGATCCAAAAGATTTTTGAAATCGGTTAAAAATTATGGCTGCTAGAGCTTATCAAAGTTGAGAAATATTAAGTGAGTACGAATAAATGACAATTTTTACGAAAATTCGCCACTTTCAAAGTGAATATTGGGCGATATAAACAACCGATCTTCGATCTATTTTTTTATATGAAAAGTATGTTCAATGTTAGTATTTTGTATTATAAAGTTTGAATATAACTGAAATACTTATTAAACTAGAAACGTTTAAAAAATACACTAAATTTTCCTTATTTTTGAACTTTCGTGAAATAGAACTCATAGGGATAAGACGGGATAAGTGTGGGACCACTTGCATGTGATAGATGAAATATATACCTTTCATATGTTTTTGGTCGCAATCTGCGGAAATCTGCGGAAATCGAGATAAATCCAAAAAACTAGGTGTACCTCGCGTTAAAAGCACGCGGCAGGTATAAGGAAGAAGAAGAGCGCATGCAAATTTGGCTGTAGCGGGTGTGTTGTTTATTTATAACATTGCTATATGTTGTATTATAAGTACTACCTGACTATATGTACCCCCTTTAATAAATGTTGAGTTTATAATTACCGGCTTGAAAGGCAGGTAAATATAGTTTTAGTTGATGGAAAATTGCGGAAATACAGGTAATTTTTTGGGAATTTCGCCGTTTACCTATTTTGAATAAAGATCAATACCTCATGTTTTTTTACCAAAAACATTGGAAAAGGGTTATACCAATTTTGCTTTTTTACCTAACTAACCCAAAATATATGGTATATAGTGCAAAAAATTGCACTTGATTGCGACAGTTGTATTTTAACTTCATAAGATAAAGCACTACAAGCAATTTCCCGGTTGAATAGTATTTTTCAATATAATTCACTAATTTTTTATTTAAAAGCGGAATAATGAATTTAAAAAATTCTACGATTGAAACCTACTGTTTTCAAACCAAGAGTGGAAAAACAATCACGATTCCCTTTCAATTTTTAATGACAATGATTGATGGAAAAGTCTTAAATGGAATTACAAACACCTCCTCAACTTCAAGGTGTCCTATTTGTAAAAAAAAAAAAAAACTCAAAAGGACTTTCACAACTTAGACGACTCAACGAGTGACGAGAACTGCTACGAATATGGAATTTCTCCCTTGCATTGCAGAATAAAGTGTATGGAATCTATTCTGAAGCTAGCCTACATACTTCCAGGAAAAACAGCAACGGATAATACACCTCGTGAGGATATACAGAGTAAAAAGGAATTATACAAGCTGAGTTCTTTCGGAAGTTGGGATTGAAAGTTGACTGCCCAAAGCATGGATACGGAAATACGAATGACGGAAATACTTCAAGGCGATTTTTTTAAAATGATAAAATGACATGTTTGATAACAGGTGTTTATCATGAGATCATCAAAAGGTTGGCTGTAATCCTAAATGTTATAAATTGCAAGGAAATGATAAAAGGTGCAAAATTTGGCGAATACACATTGCAAACAGCTCAACTTTTGACTGATTTGTATCCTCAGAAAAAAAACTTACCCCCACGGTACATAGGATTTTGGCTCATGGAGAGGACTTAATAGAGTATCAATGCTTACCAGCGAGCTTTCTGAAGAAGCACAGGAATGTAAAAACAAGGACTACAAAAGGTTCAGATACACAAATACGTGCAAAATTTCTCGGGCTCGACAAAATGAAGACCTTTTTAACATGCTGGCAGCCTCATCGGATCCACTTCTTGCATCGCTTAGACATGTGCGATCACGAAAGGATATGGAAGGAAGCAACTATAGTTTCGAAATGTTAAGTTTATTAGATATGAACATTAATGTTGATGATCATTTTGTTGAAAATCAGTCATCAATAGCAAATATTCAAAATTAACCTCAAAAAATCGGCAAAAATACAAATTTAAATGTAATGTATTTTAGTTTGAAAATCGAATTAAAACAACTAAAAATGTTAAATAGTTATTGAAATCATTAAAAATTTTCAGTTACAATTGAAAAAAAAAATTTTATTTGAATTTTACAGGCAAAATATGCTCAAAAATATTTCTTGACTTTGACCTTGAATATTTAAGCAACACGGATACCTAGAACTCTCAACGAACACTCATTTTAAAGCTTGAGAAGTTTTCTATCAAATGCTTTTTAAATTTTTTAAATCGCTTCATTAGTTATGATTTTTGCAATGTAAAATGAGCAAAGGCCCCACTGTGCGACGTTTCAAGTTTGAAACATGAAACGATGAAACGAGCTGGTGAACACCCCAAGTGAATTATATTGAAAAATACTATTCAACCGGGAAATTGCTTGTAGTGTTTTCTCTTACGAATTTAAAAAACAACTGTCGCAATCAAGTGCAATTTTTTGCACTATATACCATATATTTTTGGTTAGCTAAAGTAAAAAGGCAAAATTGGTATAACACTTTTCCAATGTTTTTGGTAAAAATCCAAAAAACCATGAGGTATTGATTTTAATTCGAAATAGGTAAACGGGGAAATTCAAAAAAAAAAAAATTACCTGTATTTCCGCAATTTTCCACTAACTAAAACTATATTTACATGCCTTTCACACCCTTTTCAAACCGGTAATTATAAAGTCAACATTTATTAAAGGGGGTACATATAGTCAGGTAGTACTTATAATACAACATATAGCAATGTTATAAATAAACAACACACCCGCTACAGCCAAATTTGCATGCGCTCTTCTTCTTCCTTATACCTGCCGCGTGCTTTTAACGCGAGGTACACCTAGTTTTTTGGATTTATCTCGATTTCCGCAGATTTCCGCAGATTGCGACCAAAAACATATGAAAGGTATATATTTCATCTATCACATGCAAGTGGTCCCACACTTATCCCGTCTTATCCCTGTGAGTTCTATTCCACGAAAGTTCAAAAATAAGGAAAATTTAGTGTATTTTTTAAACGTTTCTAGTTTAATAAGTATTTAAGTTATATTCAAACTCTAAACAACAAAATACTTACATGGAACATACTTTTCATATAAAAAAACAGATCGAAGATCGGTTGTTTATATCGCCCAATATTCACTTTGAAAGTCGCGAATTTTCGTAAAAATTGTCATTTATTCGTACTCACGAAATATTTCTCAACTTTGATAAGCTCTAGCAGCCATAATTTTTAACCGATTTCAAAAATCTTTTGGATCCATTATTTTTGAAGTATTCTCTGTCGATTACATGTTTTACTTTTGCCAAACGCGTTCATGAACAAAATGATTTATGCAACGCTTTTCCGGCAGAGGCCCCACTGTGCGTTGCTGAAGAGCGGCTTAGGTGGGATGGTGGTGTTTAAGAGAGAGTTTTATGCGTAAGCAAAGAGAAGCTTCGCTATTTTTGCACGTGCAATTGGTTTTTTTAACAATTCGATGATTATGCAATACTTTAGCTCAAATCATTTGAATTAATTAGATATTATTAAATTAAACTATATGTTTGGTCGATTGATATTGCTATCTTCATAATGATTAAGTTTTCGATTGGTTGGTTTTTTTTTTCTTTTTACCACTGCACTTTGCACACACCTAAATATATATACATACACATACATATATACGCACTTTTATTTAGACTTTTATATTTTCTATTTCAGCCTTGTAATTGTGTCGGGAGGTTTTTTTTTTTTAATATATAAAAATAATATAACGAATTTCTCACCCCTTAAACATTAACAATTTTCATTTTACTTGTTTGTTGGCGCATTAATTTTAAGGTATTTTACTTTGAGTACTTTTGTACTTCTTGTACTTTTTGATTTTTATACTTTGATACCAAAGGTATCATAGTATATTGGGTTTGTGCAATGTCCGTCATGGTGTCTGTCCGTCTGTCCGTCAGTCCGTCAGTCCGTCCGTCCGTCCGTCCGTCCGTCTGTCCGTATGAACGCAACTTTTTTCGACACCCTTAAAGCTAGAGCCTTGCAACTTTGCAAATATCTTGGTACATGTCTTCGTCAGACAAAGTGTTAAATGTAGGGCTCTACGACCTCAGGGGGCCCGAGAAATCGATAACAAGTCGATACATCTCGATGTGCAAATCGATAAAACACAAATATATCCCACATTTTAGCAGCTAGAGTCACCAAATTTGATGGCAAGATAGCTGGTAACATTCCTCAAAAAACTGCATTAAAAGTTTGGATGCCACGCCCACTTATTCCGCCCACCGCTATATCTCTCTCAGTTTTTGAGCAAGGCTCTTCAAATTTGGTATGAACATTGTTAGTGGCATCCGTAACAGATCGGCATCAATGTTTTGGATGCCACGCCCACTTATACCGCCCACCTCTATATCTTTGTCAGTTTTTGAGCTAGAGTCTCCAATTTTATACCCAAAACCCTCATATATTACTATTTGCACTCAGAATCCTTAACACAGCTATGTGAACTGGTATCAAAGTATATCGCAGTCGGTTGCGTCCGACTGCAACGTTTTTACTTGTTTTTTTTTTTTTTTTATTAGCTTAGCTTTTTAGTTAATTTTCACTGTTTGTAAAAGTTTGTGGTTCATTTGCATGTCTTTTTTTATACTTTGATACCAAAGGTATCATAGTATATTGGGTTTGTGCAATGTCCGTCATGGTGTCTGTCCGTCCGTCCGTCTGTCCGTCTGTCCGTCCGTCTGTCCGTATGAACGCAACTTTTTCGACACCCTTAAAGCTAGAGCCTTGCAACTTTGCAAATATCTTGGTACATGTCTTCGTCAGACAAAGTGTTAAATGTAGGGCTCTACGACCTCAGGGGGCACGAGAAATCGATAACAAGTCGATACACCTCGATGTGCAAATCGATAAAACACAAATATATCCCACATTTTAGCAGCTAAAGTTACCAAATTTAATGTCAAGATAGCTGGTGACATTCCCCAAAAAACTGCATCAAAAGTTTAGATGCCACGCCCACCTCTTCCGCCCCCAGCCCCTCTCTGATTATAAACAAAAATGCCTGTATCTTCTACAGTTTTGAAGCTATAGCCACCAAAATTGACATGAAGGTCGATACTGACATCTGACAAAGTTATGCATCAAAACATTGGATGCCACGCCCCCAAACAACGGGACATGCCCCACCGCCCTAAAAAAAAAACCGGAAGGCATGTATCTTCGCCAGTTTTTAAGCTAGAGTCACCAAATTTGGTATGAACATTGGTAGTGACATCCGTAACAGGTGTACATCAATGCTTTGGATGCCACGCCCACTTATTCCGCCCACCGCTATATCTCTCTCAGTTTTTAAGCTAGGCTCTTCAAACTTGGTATGAACATTGTTAGTGGCATCCGTAACAGATCTGCATCAATGTTTTGGATGCCACGCCCACTTATACCGCCCACCTCTATGTCTTTGTCAGTTTTTGAGCTAGAGTCTCCAATTTTATACCCAAAGCCCTCATATATAACTATTTGCACTCAGAATCCTTATCACAGCTATGTGAACTGGTATCAAAGTATATCGCAGTCGGTTGCGTCCGACTGCAACGTTTTTACTTGTTTCTGTCTGGTTTTAGTTAACATTACTATTTTATATGTTTCACTCGGTTTTTTTTCGAATTTTAAACAATTACGCGACGTTGATCGGCAACCTCCAATTTTGTACTAATTGCTGCCCTGCTCGTGCTAACTTTACCCATGCGTTCGGGGGCCGAGAGATCTTATCCGGAGAGGAAGACTGTTCGCATTTGATAACTATCATCGGCTTTTGGTAAATTATGGACTGTAAAACAATTAAATAAACCAAAGCTTGACATTAACAATAGTTAATGAGCGAATTTTCGGCTGCCGTCTTACCCCAAGAAGTCTGCTCGTATTTTACTGTTGTGGATAACAGAGAGGCAACGAATGGGCTGAACATTAAATGCAATTTAATGCGGCAACTAAAGAAAATTTCTTTTAAGCCTTTAAAAATTTTTTTTTTCCAAATTTTAAGAAATACTCACTGTTGTTTTAACCAACGTCGCAAAACAAAAAAAAACCTAGAACAACTGATTACCAATCTCCTTTAAAACTTGTATAAAAAATTAGATTTGTGCAACTTTATTCACTTTAGCTTTTTTGATAATTTTACCTTTAAATGTAATGAATAAATCCACAGACCCACAAGTGGTTGACTCAGCTGCCAGATTGTAAAAGACAGAGCCGAGCGTAGCGATTAGCTATTACACCTCGGTATAACCTTAATTTCAACTAGCATTTCCGCCAAAATAGGGTGCTAAAACGAATTAATGTTGACATTACCAAGAAGCTTGCCACATAATTTCATGGTTTTCGACCAGAAGGTGACGCTTTAACTGTTCGGTTGTGGCTGCCACTATTAAGCTGCCTGTTTTTCTGTTCTTGTTAATTATTATATTTTTTTTTTTTTTTGTTTTCTATGGGAATATTACAATAGAGGCGAGCAATTGTGGACAACACTGTGCGTTTGTTAGGCCTGGCAGAACATTGACTTCTATACGAAAGTAACAGGCTATCAACGACAGGATTCCAGGCAAGTCCCAATGTTTTCATGACGTCTGTGCCATCTGTGAACTTGACAAATGTTTCCTTGTCTTCACTAGGGACTTGGTTAAGAAGAGCAGGACTGTTAGAGCACCATTTCCTAATTTTATAATTGCCCTTTTGAAGAAGCCCTGAAACTTGCCGCATTATTTCCTTCACCTCATTGTCAGAATTGCCACCCGTTAGAAGATCGTCAACGTAAAAGTCTTGAAGAGTACCTTTTGACCCAATGGGATACGCCAACATTTCATCATAAGCTAACTGATGCATAGCACGAATTGCTAAAAACGAGGCTGGCTTTGTGCCATATGTAACAGTGTCTAATTTATACACCTTTATCTCGTCTTTGGGCGAGTCTCTCCACAGAATGCATTGCAAAAATGAGTCAGGCTGCTGCATTTGCACACATCTATACATTTTGCATATATCTCCAGTTAGTTCAACAGAAAATGTGCGAAAACGAAGCAATGTTGTAAACAACTTAGGTTGAATTGGTGACCCCGACGTGAATTTCTATTAGTGTCTTGTTAACTTATTTCGCGTTAAATATTTATGCAACATACATCAATGCATAAACGGACATAATTTGTGCATCAAACAATGTTAAAGATTAAAGGTGGGTATCCAGTACAGCAAAAAAAAAATTTCCCATACAAAATCGTCGTAGCAGGAATTGTTTTTTTTTGGCTCCGTGTGTTTTGGGTATCCAGTAACGTAGCAAAAATACTAAACTTCTTATCGATAGTAGCGATTAAATAAATAGGTACACACTGGCGCTCGGATCAGGAAATACCAAATCATATATATTTTTGTGCCGAGAGCAAAAACAAACACTTCATGAAAAGTAAAAATGAAAAAAAAATCTAAAAAACGGGTGGAAAATTGTAACCACGACGGAAATTTTAGATGGATTCCATTGGATTCTGCACCATATTATTAAACTATAAGTGCATACAATTTTTTTATATGTTTTATAAAATATGTGTATTTTAATTTAAATGCTTGCGTCGTTCGAAAGCCTTCCTTTCTGATGCCTTCGCTGCAAATATGGGTTGACCCACGATTTGTGCTGTCGGCGTTGACGGTTCCGATGCTCTTCTTTCTCGCTCGTTTTTGAAACATTATATGCTGCCAACAATGGAATAAGCATACTCGCATTGTTTACTTTTTTAAATTTAATGCCTCAGTGTGACCATGTATCTCCTAAGATATTATGCAAAATGGCATATTTTTACCACACATTGGGGGACGACCATGGTCACACTGCCCACGCTTCCAAAATATATCACAAATTCCGGCCAGGAATTTTTTGCTGTACTGGATACGCACCTTAACACAGCCTTGTGTCAATTTGACACAATTTTGAGATTCAAAATGCTTTTCGGCTTTCTACTTATCGAATGTAATAAAATTTTGGCTCGCTGAACGAATTTTTATGCATTTTCAGAAAATCATAATTTAAATATATTTCCAGTGTTATTTTCGCTGCAAATGAAAAAAGTTACTAAAGAGTCCCTGGCGTGTCAATTTGACACATATGGAAAATGACGGGCACTGTGGTTTTCCCTATTGCCTGCACCTACAAACATCATTATTGCCTGTTACCTACTATGTACTGCCAAAATAGTTGGCATAGGTTTTTCTTCTTCTTCTTCTTCTTGTAATTCACAACTGGTTCAAGCTTGAACCCATAGAGGACCAACAAAAATATACTAGGATATCAAAAATCAAAATATGGCGTCTGCATCGAAAATATAGGATGAGCGACGAAGAGTACGAGCAGACTGTTCCGTTTGATTCAGATGACGATGACAGCGACTACGAGGATTTGGAAACGGAAACTGATAGCGATACCGACTTTTATGCAGGAGGTGAGACGAGACGTTTTCGAGACAAATTCGCTCTAGTTCGGACAATTTTTGATAAATGGGCACATCGACTCAAATTGTGCCATCTTCCTGGCAAAAATGTAACCGTCGACGAGCAGTTGCTACCATACCGTGGTCGATGTCCGTTTACGCAGTACATCCCGTCGAAGCCCCGCAAGTACGGTATCAAACACTGGATTCTGTGTGATGCATCAACATTTTACGTGTATGCTGTTGATGTTTACATTGGTCGTAACCGCAACTGTGCACGCGAAGTAAACCTGGCAGAACGGGTTGTACTGCAGCTTACAGAGGACCAACGGAAGAAACGTAACTACCGACAATTTCTTCACATCCCACGCTCTTGCGGTAAAATTAAGCAGAGGCAAATGACAACCGTTGGCACTATTCGTAAAAACAGAAAGGAGCTGCCACCTCTGGTACTGGACATGAAGAACAAAAAACTGTACCATTCCCAATTTGTGTTCGATCACGTGCTGAACTCGACAGTGGTTTGGTACGTAACGAAGAGACGTCGTTTCGTTACGTTGCTCAGCACAATGCATCTATCGACACAAATAGGAGAGCAAGACGTGAAAAAAAGCCGGAAGTTATAAATTTTTATGACAAAACGAAATGCGGCATCGACATTGTGGATGAGATGGTAGGCACTTATCGCTGCAAACGCAAAGTGAACAGATGGCCTGTCGCAGTATTTTGCAATATGCTGGATATATCTGCATTGAATGCATTCATTTTGTTTACGGAATTGAATCCAAACTGGAATTTATCCAAAAAAACATCCGGCCGACTTTTTTGATTGAACTCGGGTACTCCCTAGTCACGCCGCATATCGACCAACGGGAACGGGCACCACGTGGCGAGAGAGCGTTGTCGGTAGTCCGTAGGATTCAGGACGGCGAGCAGCTAGTCCAAGCCGAAGCTGATGCATCTACGAACAGTCGTTTGATGCACCACACGCCAACTGGGAAGCGCGCAAGGTGCCACATGCCCACAGGCAAAGAATGCCAACTTGCACTCTTCCGAATGCGATAGGTGCATGAAAAAAGTTTGCCGCAGCATCGCTTTGTTCTATGCGAAAAATGCGATTCATAGATATATTTGTTTTTATTTTTAATTTTGTTATTTAAATAAATATTTTCAATTTTAAAAATATTTTTCCTTACATTTTTTTGAATGTGTCAAATTGACACACCAGGGACTGATTTGTTATTTTTCTTAGGGACAGATGAGTGTTAAAGATTAAAATCACGTCGGGGTCACCAAATGTTGAGCCTAAGAACTTTTTCTTAAGCGCTTATACACGAAACGATTTTCATTAAAAAAAGAATCTGTTTAAATAATATTGTTTCATTTATTCACGTTATAAATTTTATTGTTGTATTATACAACTTGTATTTACAGTCGAGTCGCGATAATTCGTACCCCGCTAATTCAAAATTCTCAATAATTCGTAAAAATTTCTGTCCCCTTGAAAAAAATTCAATAATTCGTAAAAATTTCATACATTTCGGTCCCCACGTTAATTCGTAATATTCTTCGCAACGCAAAGAATATTAAACCTCTTATAAGTCGTAATGTTGTTTGGTAACCTCTTATAATTCGTAATGCAATGTGAAATTTTTGGCAGTTAAGACACCGTTAGGTTTTGTAGACAGTTATGCCGCCTTTATGTCGCTATACATGCTGAATTTATATTATTTTACTTTTATGTTTTTAATTAATAATAACGTTATATAAAAACTTAAAACAAAATAATGTAATGTAATTTATAAACACATTTTTTCATTTTGTGTACTTTCGAATCGATTATAAATTTATATGTTCACTTTATAATATTAAATAACATATTTTATTTAACATATTAACAGTCATTTTCCCTCAACAAATTTTTTTTTTTTTTTAAAATAAGCCGTAATTTTTGATGTTCGTTGGATTTTTTTACCCAATTTTCCTTAATTTTCTTGTTACAAATTGTTTAAAAAAAAGCTAATGTTCCTTGCAGACTTCGTAGTTGTCGTGTATAAAAATTATTTTATTAACATTGTGGGGACTGAGTTGCGATCTTTTTTGTGTTATTGTGAGCCCAGAACACATAACACTTTTTGTGCCAACTTAGATAATACGGGCATTGCAGATGCCTTTTCCCCCCAAAATGATAAAATGTCTTGGGATGAAGATAAACTTAAAACTAGATGGCATTCGGCTTCCACATTGCTATTTTTTGTACTTGAAGAATGCCGTTGAGCAAGCTTTAATATTTTGCTTTCAGAAGGCGATTCGCTGAAAGTATCCTGCCCATCAGCTCTTTGTACATTTTTAACAAAAAATCAGTTTTTGTTAAATTTTTTCTTTGCAATATTCAATTACACAATCCAGTGAGCTGAATCGCGGATCTAATAAAGATGCACAGACTAGTATATCCGAAATCGAAAATCTCAAATCCAGTTTAATTTTTATATTGTTTTTCATGTTAGTCAACGAAAGCGGCTCATTGACTTCAACTTCATTCAATATTGCGCCGATCTCTGTTCTAACAAGCAACGCAAGGCTTACTGAAGGAAACGATTCTCCAGACAAAATACTCACTGTGTCTTTAAATTTTTGCAAAAAATCGCGTAATTTATATAAAAGCTGCGCTTCAACCTTTTATAATGTTAAATCACTTTTATTGTAAGCAATTTATTTATTGCAGCTCTTTGGCATCCAAGACTGTCTAGCATTGTTAAAACGCTGTGCCACCTAGTTGGGACCGAGTTCTTAAGAGAAATATTTCTCTTGTTCACCAAACTACTCTGCAAATTGGGGTTGTCCATATTCTTATAAGTTTGCAAGGGAACATCATCTAACGGTCCAAAATCACCATCGTAGTCAACCCATTCACTATCTTCAGATGCAAGCAGCTCTTCTAAATTGTCTATATTTGACAAAACTTTATTTTAAAGTGAGTCAGCTCGACATCTCAAGACATGTGTTTTGAATCGTAAGGCACTGATAATATTTTTGCACTTCACAATTAAATTTTTAATTTCCGACACGGAGTTGTAGCCATCCACATTCAGCAAGTTGTGTAATCCGTGTCCAAGGCAGAAATGGTTGTTAATGCATCCCAAATTTATATCATTTTTGATATTGCTGCCTTGGTCGGTAACGACGAAATTAGATCCGAGTTGCAAGTTTAACTTTTGAGTTACATCTTCGATCTCTGTTAAAATATTACTGGCTGAGTGTGATTTGGATAAGTATTTTGTTTCCAGCGTTAAATGATTCAGCTTAAAATTTTGCGATAGAAAATGATATGTAAATGTTATATAACTTAATCTTTTGTAATTATCTGTCCACAAATCGAAAGTTAGGGCAAAGTGTTTTTGTCCACATATCTTCCGAGTAACTGCTTTCAAAGTGCATTCATACACATCGTCAAGTGCAGTAGTTGAAATCGTTTTGTAACTTGGAATTTCATCAGCGGCCACGACAATTTTATATTTGGTTAGGAAGTCTTGAATTCCATTGCGGCTTATTATATGGAAAGGCAGCAGATCTCTTGCCATCCACAAGGCTAGATCTCTTCCCAGAGCCCATTTTTTATCGCTTGGAGTTCTTATCAAAGTGGACTTGTTAAAAAAATTTGAAATTGTTCCTTGTGTAGCCATTAAAGTGCTAGAAGAATCGATATCGCGTACGTTATGTTTATTTTTAAGATGTCGACTTAAATATCCCGTTGAACAGCTCAAGGAATAACACTGAATTTTCTCACTGAAACAATTAACAAAATCTTATTTTGGATCTTAAAAACCAATCTAATTATTACCATGAAAATATTGTGTTTTCGTTGTTCTTCTTCTTTTCATCCAAACAAAGCTTACAAAAAAACCTTTTCTTCTTCGATGCATTTGTTGTCTTCCGTCTCATGCAAAACGCCAAAAAACTCCCACACCTTGCTTTTACGAGATGCGTTACGCTGCAGCTTGATTGAGTACATGCTCAATGGCTTGTCCATCTTTGTGTTGTGTTGTTATAATTGTAATATTAGGATATTTACTTTATAAAACTCACACGCTTAGCACATAAATTAAGTAATAACTAAGTGATCAGCTGATCAATATTTTAGAGGTGGAAAATATGAGGATGGGAGAAAAGACAATCTCAAACAATAATCGATTATTATAAAAGAATATTTAAAAGACGTTCGTACTATATTTTATGTCTGTTTAATAGTAAAAAGAGTAGAGTAGTGCTGTGAAGAACAGAACACAAAAAAAAAAAAAAAAACCCGAAAATGTTAGGTGCAAAAAAGGTGCAGAGCTACTATCGTACAAAAAAGGTGTGAGTTAGAGCATATAAAGCCAAAACCAGCTGACTGACTGACAAATGAAAATAAATATTGGGCAAATCTGCTCTTGTTATGTGCATTTAAATACTCCTCTTCAATGTAGTAATCATCTATGATTTCATCAGATATTTTTATACCCTTAACCCATAAAATGGGTAAATAAGGGTATAATGGTTTTGTGCAAATGTATGTAACAGACAGAAAGAAGAATCTCCGACCCCATAAAGTAGTATATATATTCTTGATCAGCATCAACAGCCGAGTCGATCTAGCCATGTCTGTCTGTCCGTCTGTCCGTCCGTCCGTCCGTCCGTCTGTATTAACGCGCCGATCTCAGAGACTATAAGAGCTAGAAACTTCAAGCTTGAAACTTAAACTCTCCTATACCATAAGCAGATCAAGTTTGCTTCACATTTTCGATAACACTTCTGGTTTCCGATATACACATGTGATCGGTAACAAAAAATTCTTGAATTTCAAAATTGTAAAAACGAGGTTTCAAACTATTGGTAAAATAATTAACATTTAAAAAAATTTGATCAAAATCGGTTCAAAAACACCGAAGATATTGCAGTTTGAAGTTTGGTCATATTGGTCACTGGCAGAATACACACAAGTAACTGTAAGCGTTACGAACCGGGTTAAGGGTATGTCCTAGTCGGGATTTCTCGACTAGAGCCTTCTTACTTGTTTTTCCTGGTTTCAAGAGATCGGAAGGGATAAATGATTTAAAATGTCTGCTCCATGAAATTAAAAAAAATCTTTATTTCTTCCACAGTATTTACACTTTTCTACAAGCTTACTTGTAAAATTTCGCAGCTTTTTGCCAATCTCGTACTGCTCCTCCTGAGTATATTTAAGGTTTTTGAGAACAGTACCAAAAATTAAGTTTTCCATTGTGATAAACTTATTGGTTGGGATCGCTTCATCATGCCATATTAAACAAGTAAAAGCGTTGCAGTCGGACGCAACCGACTGCGATATACTTTAATACCAGTTATGTATCATAACTGTGTTAAGGATTCTGTGCGCAAATAGTAATATATGGGGGTTTTGGGTATAAATATCATGCTGAAGGGGGAGGCGTGGCATCCAAATTTGTGATGCGTATCTGTGGCGGATGGCACACTGTAACCCCCTACCAAGTATGGAGACTCTTGCGCAAAAACCGAGAAAGATATAGAGGTGGGCGGTATTCGTGGGCGTGGCATCCAAAATTTTGATGCAAATCTTTTACGGATAATCCAAAATTTTGATGCAAATCTTTTACGGATAATCACTAACAATGTTCCTACCAAATTTGGTGGTGGTCTAGCGCAAAAACTGAGAGAGATAAAAAGTTTTCAGACTTAAGAAGGTGGGCGGTAAAGGTGGGCGTGGCATCCAAATTTTGATGCAGTTCTTTGAATAATGTCACCAGCTATCTAGCCCCCAAATTTGGCGACTCTATCTGCTCAAATTTGGGATATATATGTGTTTTATCGATTTGCACATCGAGGTGTATCGACTTGTTATCGATTTCCCATTCCCCCTTAGGTCGAAGAGTCCTAAATTTAACACTTTGTCTGACGAAGACATGTACCAAGATATTTGCATAGTTACCTGGCTCTAGCTTTAAGGATGTCGAAAAAAATTTGCATTCATACGGACAGACGGACGGACAGACACCATGACGGACATTGCACAAACCCAATATACCTTTGGTATCAAAGTATAAAAATGTACCCGTTTTGCTTCTGACATTGTTTCAAAAAAGTGACATGATTTGAAGGTTAAGGCGCATTCCCAGCAGGCCCGGAATGGAACTTTTATGTTCAACTCTATATAAAAACAAGTAAAAACGTTGCAGTCGGATGCAACCGACTGCGATATACTTTGATACCAGTTAAAATAGCTGTGTTAAGGATTCTGAGTGCAAATAGTAATATATGAAGGTATTGGGTATAAAAATCAGGCAGAAAGGGTAGACATGACATTTATCTGTAGCGGATGGCACTTTCTATCTCCCTATTAAGTTTGGAGACTCTAGCGCAAAAACCGACAAAGATATAGAGGTGGGCGGTATAAGTGGGCGTGGCATCCAAAATTTTTATGCACACCTGTTACGGATGTCACTGCCAATTTTCATACCAAATTTGGTGACTAGCTCAAAAACTAAGAAAGATATAGAGGTGGGCGGTATAAGTGGGCGTGTCATCCAAAACATTGATGCAGATCTGTTACGGATGTCACTAACAATGTTCATACCAAATTTGAAGAGCCTAGCTCGAAAACTGAGAGAGATATAGCGAAGGGCGGTATAAGTGGGCGTGGCATCCAAAATTTGTATGCACACCTGTTACGGATGTCACTACCAATATACATACATACATACATGACTCTAGCTTAAAAACTGGCGAAGATACATGCATATCGGCTTTTTTTTGGGCGGCGTTGCATGTCCCGTTGTTTGGGGGCGTGGCATCCAATGTTTTGATGTAAAACTTTGTCAGATGTTAGCATCTACCTTCATGTCAATTTTGGTGGCTATAGCTTCAAAACTGTAGAAGAAACTGTCATTTTTGTTTATAATTTAAATGGGGTTGGGGCGGAATAGGTGGGCGTGGCATCCAAACTTTTGATGCAGATTTTTGGGGAATGTCATCGGCTATGTTGCCCCCAAATTTGATGACTCTTGCTGCTAAAATGTGGGATATATAAGTGTTTTATCGATTTCCCAGTCACCCTGAGGTCGTAGAGCCCTAAATTTAACACTTTGTCTGACGAAGACAAGTACCAAGATATTTGCAAAGTTGCAAGGCTCTTGCTTTAGGGGGGTGGAAAAAAGTTGCGTTCATACAGACAGACGGACAGACGGACGGACGGACAGACGGACAGACACCATGACGGACATTGCACAAACCCAATATACTATGATACCTTTGGTATCAAAGTATAAATAGTTAGACTGAATCCGTGTGAATCATGTAAGTTTTACTCCACGAACGACAGGTGCACGCTAGTGCGGTCTGGTTGTTAATACACTTAATTACCACTACGTTTTATGAGCAACACATTTATAGACCGGTCACAAAGACTATTTTTTTATGTAATAAATACCTTGCACTTTTTATAACACAAGTTAAAGTTGTAAATTTCCCAGGAGATCGAAATCAATGCGCACAACAAAGAAAAAATATTGTAAAGCACTTGCTAAAACATTTGTTGAGTTTGACAGCTCACAGCTGATGATCAGCTGATAGTAGAGCTTATAAAAAGACCGCCAAAAATCTAATTAAAGCATCTGTTATCGATTTGTGAAAAAAAACTTAACGCTTTTTCAAATTTGAATTAAATGCCGCTAGCGAGACCAAATCGCCCACTGTGCGTAATGTGTAATACCTCTTCTCTGTTTTTCGCAATAAAGGTAAGATCGTTTCCCGTGTTACAAATAAGAAATTGAAAGAAAGGACATAGTTGAAGATTTACTCATCCCGTTCATTTGTGTCAGTGCTGCCCCACTGATGATGATGGGCATTGGCTTCACACCCAATGATGAGGTTACTGTGCGTGGCTTCGCTGTTTTACACTAGCCATTAAGGAAGTGGGTGTGGGAGTGGCCCTTGGTAGGAATGAGCCATGTAAGCAGAACTAACACGAATGCTTCCAGTTGTCAGCTACAGACAGGCTGCGGTATTATCTCTGTCGCTGTGGCTTGGGAGTAAAAATATATTAAGGTTTTTTTTTTTTGCTAAAATGCAAGTGCGAATTTTATCAGTAGCTTATAGTCAAGCGTCCCCAAACCAGTAACCTTACTACCGCAAAACCCAAGGTTTCGTGGAGTTCGGTGTTCGCAAATGGAAGACCGAATTCCCCTCGACCACGAGTCATCGGCAAAATGCCGTAGCAGTTTTGTTGTTGTCCTTTTTCGCTAATGAAAGTTATGGCTGTCTCAATGACTATTTAATGAATGAATTTGTAAGATGTTTTCAATAAATAAACTAGATAATTTTCAGATGTAAGTTGTTTTTATTTTCAAGTAAATAAGTGCTGCTTTATTAAGTGTATACGTTCTGGTCGCTTCGTGTCGGAATTGAATCTAACACGCCTCCAATTCAGTTGGCCGCTCGTTGATCCAACTTTGCGCTCAATCCGCAAAGTCAGCACATAGCGATGCTGACATTGTTGCAGCGGATATGGCGAAAAACCCGGCAACGGCCAGTCCTTAGCTAGCGCCACGTCGTCGTTGCGTTTACAATGTTGACGTTGCAATGTCGGGTGACAACATTGTTGTTTCACCCAAATCGTTTAACGTTCAGAATGCAAGTGAAAGTAATGTAATGTAAGGAATAAGACCACCTTATTTACATCTATTAATTTGTGGTTCTAGTTACGCGCACAGTGCTGTCCACATGTGTACAATTCGCTAGAACTTTTACATTGCTCTTTATATTCGTTAACAGTTACTGCATAAGCATAAGCCGATCACTCTCACGTACGTCTGTTTATACATATGTACATGTAAAACGGTTTGCATATATTCGCGATGCGTACGTGACTTATTGCAATTATCTATTATCTTTCTTTGTCAATCACGCTGTTATTCTTTCAGACAGCATTCGAGAATTAGTCGTCATTTAGCATCGAACGCGCTCTTTAAATTGTAAAATAAGTTAAAGCGGAATAAACAATTATAAATATATATAACTAGCTGTTACCCGGTGCACTTCGCTACACCTATATCGATTAAAACTCTTTTTAGTTTGTGTTTTACTTATTTTTCTAAAACTGTAACTTATAAAACATTTTGGTAAACTACATTTTTTGTTTTTTCACCTTGCGCGTAAATGAATAAACTCCTTGGTGTTCCCACTCTCGAGCATGTGACGTAAAATTGGCCGTTGGAGAAGCATGGTTCTTCCAAATTGACGCCACACACTCGAAACGTTTGCCCTTGCGATTTGTTGATGGTCATCGCAAATCAAGACGTACTGGGAACTGCAAGCGCTTAAATTCAAACGGCATGTCCGTTGGTATCATTGGAATGCGTGGTAAGGGTACAACTTCTCCTGCTGCCTTTCCATTTAGTATGGTTGCTTCAATCAAATTTGGCCATAATTTTTTACTGATAGTCTTGTGCCATTACACAATGTCGGTGGCTTCAGATTTTGAAGAAGTATAATGGGTGAACCGACTTTCATGACTAAACGATGCGGTGGCAGTACGGGGGGATCCAAAGAATTCAAGAATTCAGTTGGATAATTAATTGCTTCATCTTGGTTTAAAACGCTATCAATCGATGTATATATTGTAGCTTCTCCTGGCAGTTTTTCCAGAATGGCAAAATTGATTTCGGAGAGGTGTATATTTTTTGGTGACAATAATGCGCGTACACTTAAGTAATCATGGCGTTGATAGTTTTTGATTTTGAACAATCGAATCAATTTATTTTGTTCATGGAGAAATCTTTGCAAATTCAGTACGATTTCTCTCCTTGTGCCGGTCCCAATTGTACACCGTTGATTCAGTTGGTCAATTCCATTACCGATAAAATATATTTGCAAAAATTTATAGTCAGCATCGGCAAATGGTAAGAGCAAGCCTGCTCGATGGTATTTGTCCCTGAACCTTGAACGTCGGCATAAATTCATCTCTAATGATTTTTGTTGCACCAAAAGAAGTCATTTGAAAGCATGAATTGTATGCTTGAATATTCTTCAAGAAATGCTTAGACGTCGGCGATTCTCCAGTGATCAAGGAATGTAATGGATCGGGTGGCGGCTCCAATGCTGGCAGTTTCACTTTGCCATTGGAGCAGCACATGCCAGCTGTTTCTCCTCGAAACTTCGCTGCATTGCAATGCGTACAGATAATACTCATTGCTCCAATGTCACCATGCAGGCTGTAGTCGAAGTCAGGATCGAATTGAAAGCCAGCATATTTCATTTGATCGCGAAGGCGAAACGGAACTCTCCCTTCACGATAATTTGTACCTATGGCTGCACCTCACAATTAATGTTGCAGAATATATTATATATTTATATTATAGATATATTATCATATATATATATTAATATAGCAAAATGTATATATACATAGATATATAAATATAGACGAACCATATATATATAATCGAGAGAAGAAATGACCGTGCAGAACAAACCCGAGACCGGTCCTGACAACACGGCGAATTTAGATGCCGTCTCACTCTGACAAAGGATGTCAGCGTATAGAGACGTGTCTAACCTCAGGGCAAAGAACCGTTAGTGTGTGAGCGGTGCGATCGCTTGGTATAGTGAACACTGTCACACTAACGGCAGGCGTGGATAACAGCGAGTAGTAACCGCTGTTGCTAAGGGCAATTTAGCATCACGCCACCTTTGCCCTTGAAATGACTTTGGCGACGACAGGCCCCGCTCCAGCGAGATGGCAGCGGGTATAAAAGGAGCCAACAGCAGACCATTAGGGGTCTGATAATCAAGAGTGAAACACGCGAGTATACGTTACGGTCGGTCAATAAACGCATCAGGACATTCGAGAAGGCGATAAATAAAGATCCTGTGCATTATTAAGAATAAAATAAGACTAAGTCTACATATTGTGAAAATATCCTAAGTGCGGTTACAACCTGTTCGAAGTAAACGCTATCGATACTTGGTGAGTATAGTTTCGACCGTGGTTGGCAGGTTGACATATCACCAGCCGTCCTAAGACAAGGATACATAGTGTGGATCCTACAGCAGCGCGGGCTGGCCTAGATATAAGACACCTCTGTACAACCAACTCAAGAACAGTGCAAATTAAACATATTATAATTCGAAACACCCGGCGTTATTATTTGTCGCAGCGCCACAAATACAAATTTGTTGGCACGTACCCTCAAAACCGCGAGAGCTAGCCCAGCTTTTATTCGGGACAACCGAAGGTTCGTTACAGCGTTCATATTCAGTCTGATTTTGTCTTCGTATAGCCACATAATTTGCTTCACGCGTTCGGCGCCCTATATTTGCTCGCTTGGCTCTTGGCATTTTTTCTTTGTCTCAGAAAAAAAAAACTTCAAGAGCTCAAAATTAACGTTTTTTTTTTTAACTATATGAAACACCGCAAAAATATTTTTTGAAAAGTACACGCACAATAGTTATCGCAGCACGTACAAAATAAAATGACAAAAGAAAAAAATATTGTTTACTTTCAACACTGAAAAAATTTTAAATTTGACAGCAAAATCCCTGTTTTCTATTTTCAAAATTTGTTTCCATTTATTGAACTCATTATAAAATATGAGATAAATGAAGAACTGGTATACCGATTTGGGTCGAACTTCACACAAACCATCTACTAAGTAGTCCGAACAATGCCTACAAAATTGGTTTCAATAGGTGAGCTCCTTCTTGCGATTTTTAATGAACAACGAAAACTGCCACTTATTTTTATATATATAGATAAGAAACCGACTATAACCGTATTTTGTATGTTTAATTTGCAAACAGGTAAGATGTAGTAAAGTTATGGTTTAGGAGAAGAGAGTTAATGAGCAGCGGTCATTGTTGTAGCGAAGAGAAGTGGTCACTTAAAAAAAGAGTTTATGGACTGCGATTGAGGTGTGCCGTTGATACGAAGACTTGTGGGTGTTGTAAGGGGCAAGAGTGGTGCGTCTTGCGTATTACTTAACCTTTGGTGCAATTTGTTCCTCCAGCTGCCGGGGTACGTCGGATGTTTTCGTAATGCCCTTGGTTGATGTTAACTTCCTCCAAATATAAAACAACAATTTCATAATAACCAATGTCAATGTAGCTTCCAGAAAGGATGGAAAAAATTCTGGTGGACATGCTTGATAGTTTCTTCAGGCTTTCCAAGTTAAAATTATGAAAATATTCCAATCATAGTTCATATCCAGCGGCTTTTACTTTGTTTAACAAAGCATAGTCATCAATTGCGTTGTCGTATAACTGCAGTAGTTCCAGTCTCCCATGGTAATCGTCTCGTTACTATACTGTATAATAAATGAGCCCGTCAGGTAGCATTATTGAGGCAGTACTTATAGTTCCGTTGAAATTGGACAAGAATATCGTCCCGTCGTAGACCAGTTTGATTGTTCCATGGTTGTTCCTCAAATACCTACAAGATTCATGTCCTTCTTTCAACAGTCTTGGTATGCAACTGTTTTCGTCCAACTGTTGTAAATTTCTTTCTTGGCAAACAGTTGTGTTGCATGTTGAAAGGCAGTCTCCCAGGACGACGTATGTATGTTTCCTCATAATCCGTGGCCAACTTTTGGAAATCTAGCACCACTTGTCTTTTTTCGAAGGTTGTCGAAAAGAGAAATATTAGTTAATTCTTTCCTTCTAAAACCTTAGGCATAGCTACGATATATAGTAAAAATATTACGTCTATTAAGATGGAGGGTCGAGAGAACTCTTTGATGTTTCTCTGTTTCTGATAGTACATTGCTATCTCTCCGTGGTCTAGTAGATTAGTATTAACCACCCCTGATTTCGCTAATTGGCAAGCTCTTGTGATCTTACTTACTTGATTTCCAAGGATGATGGCGTTGTGCATCACCGTCGTGAAAACGTGCATATCCTTGTCTACGGCGTTTACTTTTTCGATAACATTTTTGAGTCGCTGGAATGATTCCTGATTTGACTCGAAGAGCCGTATGTTGATTTTGATTTGTTGGATGTTATTTCTAACATAATTTTCTTCGGACGTCGGGATGGCGGTTCAATCAGATGCATCCGGTAATCCGGCAAACCCATTTTCAAGCCGATCCTTGTTGCAGGCGAATTACAGGTGAGTCATATTCGTAAATATGTAACGCAATATCTTGGTACATTCCTCAGACCTCAGGGGGCCTGGGAAATCGATAACAAGTCGACACACCTCGATGTGCAAATCAATAAAACACATATATATTCCACATTTTAGCAACTAGAGTCACCAAATTTGGGGGCAAGATAGCCGATGACACGCTCACCTTTTCCGCTCCCATCCCCCTCCAATTATAAACAAAAATGCCTGTATCTCCTAAAGTTTTGAAGCTACAGCCACCAAATGTGTTATAAATATATTTATATGCATCAAAACATTGGATGCCACGCCTCCTAAAATCGGGCCATGCCCCGTCGCCCAAAAAAAACTTCGCCAGTTTTTAAGTTAGTGCCACCAAATTAAGTAGGGAGGCGCAAGTCGCCATTCTCCAAAGATCTGCATTAAATGAAGGGAGTTGGATGCCACTCAAAGTTCGAGTATGCAATAGTATGTAACAGACAGAAGGGAGCATTTCTGAACCCAATAGGGTTCAGGGTATCTCAATAGGGATTCCTCGATTTCCGCTTCTCAATTGTTTTAAATAAAGTTTTGCTTTGTCCAATTTATTAATTATCATTTATTTAGGATTTCTCTTCTAGTTTTATTCAAAATACATCAATATCAACAATTCAGCGCGGTACAAGTAAATCAAAATCAACCGTCAGTGACCACTTCCGACAACAGTTACAATCTTTGATTGACGTACTTCAAAACACACATTTATGGTAAGTTGCCTTATTTGTTTACCCTTAACGCAAAAAATGGGTTATTAGGGTGCGCGTTTCGAAAATGAGACCTACTGCACTGTAGCAAAGTTTTGCATAGCGGTTTATTCTTAAACCAGCATTAAAATGGGTTTAAAGATATAGGTACTTCGTTATATGAATAAACAACAATTTTAACAAACAAAAAAAACCAACTTCAAAATAACTAAAAAAGAAAAAAATAATTGAGTCTTCTTGTACAAGTAGTAAGAACTATGGTTATTTTTGGAGTCGGTGTCTATTTTCCTACCAAATTTTATGACTCTAGTCCAAGAACTGTTAAAGATATAGCCGTTTCCGATTTAAAAAGGCGGGTGGCAATGGTGGGCGTGGCATCCAAACTTTTGATGCAGATCTTAAAGGGACGTCATCGCCTAACTTCTCAACTAATCTGTCAACTCTTGCTCAAAAATCGTGCGAGATACGTATGAATAAGTATACAAAATTTAAGAGATATGCGGTTTTCTTAATGAAGCCATTGCCAGAACTAAACCAAAT
This sequence comes from Scaptomyza pallida, assembly GCA_018152965.1. Classification (NCBI taxonomy): domain Eukaryota; kingdom Metazoa; phylum Arthropoda; class Insecta; order Diptera; family Drosophilidae; genus Scaptomyza; species Scaptomyza pallida. The sequence continues at coordinate 727,733 of JAECXP010000157.1, read as the reverse complement.
AAAAAAAATGGGAGCACACTAGAAGTACCAGTTTTCAAATACAACAAGTAACAAGTAAAAACGTTGCAGTCAGACGCAACCAACTGTGATATACTTTGATACCAGTTCACATAGCTGTGTTAAGGATTCTGAGAGCAAATGGTAATATATGAGGGTTTTGGGTATAAAATTGGAGACTCTAGCCCAAAAACAAAGAAAGATATAGAGGTGGCGGTATAAGTGGGCGTGGCATTCAAAATTTGTATGCACACCTGTTACGGATGTCACTACCAATGTTCATACCAAATTTGGTGACTCTAGCTTAAAAACTGGCGAAGATACATGCATATCGGTTTTTTTTAGGGCGGCGTTGCATGTCCCGTTGTTTGGGGGCGTGGCATCCAATATTTTGATGCAAAACTTTGTCAGATGTCAGCATCTACCTTCATGTCAATTTTGGTGGCTATAGCTTCAAAATTGTAGAAGATACAGGAATTTTTGTTTATAATTTAAGGGGGGTGGGGGCGGAATAGGTGGGCGTGGTATCCAAACTTTTGATGCAATTTTTTGGGAAATGTCATCGGCTATGTTTCCTCCAAATTTGGTGACTCTAGCTGCAAAAATGTGGGATATATTTGTGTTTTATCGACTCGCACATCGAGGTGTATCGACTTGTTATCGATTTCCCAGTCCCCCTGAGGTCGTAGAGCCCTAAATTTAACACTTTGTCTGACGAAGATATGTACCAAGATATTTGCAAAGTTGCAAGGCTCTAGCTTAAGGGGGGTGGAAAAAAGTTGCGTTCATACAGACCGACGGACAGACGGACGGACGGACAGACGGACAGACACCATGACGGGCATTGCACAAACCCAATATCCTATGATACCTTTGGTATCAAAGTATAAAAATTTGAAGTTTGGGCATATAGGTCATTGGGTGAATATTAACAAATGACTGTACGCGTCTCGTAATATGTTAAGGGAATCTCCTTTTCGGGATTTCTGACTTCACGCTTTTAAAAATACGCTTACTTATGCTATTTTCTGTATTTCATTATTTTTCTGAAGGATGGAGCCACCTTTGTCTATTGTAAATTGAGTTGGAAGCTTCATATGAAAAAGGTGGCAGCACATCAGCACAAACGGCTGATTAATCGAAAGGCAAAATGGTGAACGAAAATGCAAATCTATATATAAAATAGTTTGTCCTGATTGTTGAGAGACCCACAGCCTAAACGAAAAGAGTTACAAGGCTGAAATTTTCACAAAATATTCCATTTAGGTTGAAAGTGAGCACTAAGAACGGATTTTTAATTTGGACCACTCCTTCGAGTACCTCCCATACAAATCAAGGTCCTGCGCTTATCATTTTATCTCATTCCACCACTCTGGCGCCTCATTGTTGCACAAGCTGTGAGTTTGAACGCCGACCGAGCTTACAAAAACAAAACACATGACCCATTCCACTACTGTCGTCTGCGCACAAGCTATCGCGGCCGAGCTTACAAAAACAAAACACATGACCGATTCCACTTCTGCGTCTGTACAAGCGATCGCCAGCGAGTTTACAAAAACAAAACACATGCGCTGCGTATGTGTCTCCGTTATTCTCTTTTCTTCTTTGTGCCTTTGACAATTGATTTTCGAATCAAGTACCGATTGTTGTTGTTGTAAGTGTTGTTGTTGGGATCGCAATGCTTCTTTTTGTTGGAATCATTGATTTAAAACAAATCAATTAAAATATAACTTTGTGCGCCTAGAAGAGTTTTGCACACCAGAATATGTTACGGGGGTAGTTTTATCTACATACTCGCTAATTATCGAATTCAAACAAAACTAAACACACAAACACAAATACCTATTGCCATTGTTGTTTTGATATAATTTTCGAGCTGACATTTGTAACTTTGGTTGGTGTTGCAAAATCACGCATATGTACATACATACACATGTATGTACGTACATTTTTTATTATTTAGTACATACATATATATTAACAAAAATGCAAGTGCAAATATTGGTTAATGGACGCATACATTGTTGTATCTGTAGCAAGCTAAAAGAAAGCAATAAACATGTTCACCAAATATATACCGTGCAAAAACAAACACACTAACAAGTAGGATCTTAAGAAATGTAATCTACATGTACATAAATACACATGCTGGGAGTTTGACCGCGAGCGAGCTTACAAAAACAAAACACATGAGTTTTTTTGTTTTCTTCTTTGTGCCTTTGACAATTGATTTTCGAATCAAGTAGCGTTTGTTGTTGTTGTAAGTAAGTTTTGTTGTTAGGATCGCAATGCTTCTTTTTGTTTGTGTCATTGATTTAAAACAAATCAATTAAAACATAACTTGGTGCGCCTAAAAGAGTTTTGCACACCAGAATATGTTACGGGGGTGGTTTTCATCTCATACTTGCTAACTATCAAACAAAACTTAACACACAAATACCTATTGCCATTGTTGTTCTGATATAATTTTCGAGCTGACATTTGTAACTTTGGTTGGTGTTGCAAATGCACATATGTACATACATACACATGTATGTACGTACATTTAACATACATATATATAACAAAACATGCAAGTGCAAATATATGTATATACCGTGCAAAACCAAACGCACTAACAAATGGAAAGTTAAGAAAATGTAATCTGCATACATATGTATGTTTATTTAATGCAAAAAAGTTGTATAGATATGTACATATGTACATACATTCAATTTGTATTGTTTTTTATATCGAGCCCTTTGCGCGAAAATAATTAATCTTGAACATCTTTGTATAGTGGTAGATTTGCTTACTTGCTGCTTATCTAACTCAGACGTAACGTCGTACCACACAAACATTGTTGATATACAATTTCGAACAAGCAAGCAAAGAACATATGTAAGTTTGTATGTATTTGTAAAGTATGGGGGTTTTGGGTATAAAAAGACAGGCAGAAGGGGTAGGCGTGACATTCAAATTTGTGATGCATATCTGTGGCGGATGGCACCTTCTATCTCCCTATCAAGTTTGGAGACTAGCGCAAAAACTGAGAAAGATATTGAGGTGGGCGGTATAAGTGGGCGTGGCATGCAATATTGCACATTTGTTACGGATGTCACTAACAATGTTTCTACCAAATTTGGTGACTAGCCCAAAAACTGAAAAAGATATAGAGTTTTCAGATTTTAGGAGGTGGGCGGAATACGTGGGGCGTGGCAACCAAAATTTTAATGCATATCTTTGTAAGATCTACCTTCCCATCAAATTTCGTGAGTATTGCTTTAAAACTGTGGGAAATACAGTCATTTTCGATTATAACTGAAGGGGGGCGGAACAGGTGGGCGTGGCATCCAAACTTTCGATGCAGTTTTTAAGGAATGTCATCGGCTATCTTGCCCACAAATCTGGTGACTCTAACTGCTAAAATGTGATATATATATGTGATACATCGATTTGCACATCGAGGGGTATCGATTTGTTATCGAATTCCCAGGCCCCCTGAGGTCGTAGAGCCAAATTTAACACTTTGTCTGACGAAGGTATGTACCAAGATATTTGCAAAGTTGCAAAGCTCTAGCTTTAAGGGTGTTGAAAAAAGTTGCGTTCAAACGGACGGGCGGGCGGGCGTACGGACGGACTGACACCTTGACGGACATTGCATAAACCCAATATAATACCTTTGGTATCAAAGTAAAATAACGCGTCCGATTCTCAACCTCAATAATGGCGTGAAAAAGAGAATATTAAATACTTGTCTAATATGTTGTTAAACATTAACTAATTTATTTATTTTATATATATTGTTAAAACTTTGTAAAAACTATTGGCGCAGCGAAGCAAGCGGGGCCCTTACTAGTTTTTTTTATAATTCAATGGCTAACGCGAACATCAGAGATGGTTCGTGGAGAATGGGGCGAATGAAGGCTTTAAGACGCTAATGGAATTTCTCGCAGGCCAAATTTTTTTAATTTTAATGGACTACTTTGCAAGTCAACTTGATGCCTTGACGATATTAAGACTGCTTTTGCGAACAGTTCATAGCCGCCTAAAAGCGATTCCTACTGGATGCTAATGCAAGCTCCAGAAAATGAGTTTTTAAAAATTTTCGAATGTGTTAAAACTTATTCCACTTTTGGCTCCACATAAGCTGAAACAAGTACATGCATTTAATTACATTTCCCGTTTCATTTGAAAAGCAGGTGGCCATCGGCATTTATAAACTTGCTTTCTGTGCAGAGTAAAGAGTTATTGGACATGTATTTGGCGTGCACAAGTGTACCGTTCACAATTATTTCCACCTGACGGTTCACGCATTTCTAAAATTGACGAAATGGATTTGGAGAAGTTTATAAGGATATAAGATGGGTTTGAAAAAACAACACACATTCCCAATGTACTAAACAGTGATCGCATATATACATACGTTGATTTATGTATGTGTTTAAAGTTTCTTTGCTTATACATTTAACTTATTTAGTTTTGCAGTCAAGCTGTCGCTGCATTGTCTTGAAACATACGTATATTTGCTCTAGTCTGCTTTTGCTTTCGTTTACTAACAAAAAATTCCTATTTACGTACTCAAGCGCTCTTCCACTATTGTCCGTTATGTTGCGCTCTTTACTACACTTACATATGTACGTGCACCTACTTTGGTTTGATAAAGCATATTTATTGCTCATATTTTAATTTACCATCTTGTTATAAAAATGTTTGTCTGCTGCAGTAAGAACTGTAAAATTGAAGGTGGATCCAGCCAAATTTTATTTTATGTTGGACCAGTAAGTGTCCGCTTGCTTCGATGCGCCGATAATTTTTACAAAATTTTAGCAATAAAAATAAAATAAATGGTAAGAAATTGTTTAAAATCTTAAAATATTAAATAATTAAATATAAATATTTAATATTCTCCTTTCCACGCCACCATTGAGGTAGAGACTGATACCAAAGGTATTATAATATATTGGGTTTGTGCAATGTCCGTCATGGTGTCTGTCCGTCTGTCTGTATGAACGCAACTTTCTTCCACCACCCTGAAGCTAGAGCCTTGCAACTTTGCAAATATCTTGCTTGATACATGTCTTCGTTAGACAAACTGTTAAATTTAGGGCTCTACGACCTCAGATGGCCTGGGAAATCGATAACAAATCGATACACCTCGATGTGCAAATCAATCACATATATATCCCACATTTCAGCGGCTAGAGTCACCAAATTTGGTGGCAAGATAGCCAATGACTCTCTCTTCGCCCCCAGCCCCCATCCAGTTATAATCGAAAATAACTGTTTTTCAAACAGTTTTAAGCAATAATCACAAAATTTGGTGAGAAGGTAGATGCTGAAAGAATCCCCTTTGTATGCATGCATGCATCGTTTTTATGTGATTTCACATCTGATCTGCAAAAAGGGTATTCGCAGTTCATTACCACATATAGACAAACGCATGTCAACCCTTTTTTTACCTACATGAACGCACACAAGCATTCTTAGATCTTGACACACAATGCACTCGTAAATACTCTTTTGAACCTTTGTGCATTCTTTAACATATATACGGTAGCTGCGTTGACAAAGTTACTTACAAGCAGAGCTGCAAACCCCTGAAAAAACGTCCAGGGTTCGGTTCGGGTTCCAAACCCTAGGTTCAAAATTCGCAGAGGTTCCAAAACCGGGTTCTGAATATTTTGAAACCTCGGGTTCGGTTCCAAACCCGGGTTCGTCGAGTAAAGAAAAATGAAAAGACATTTGTTGACTTTTAATGAAAACATTTAGCTTATTAAGCTTATTAAGCAGGCCAACATGGCAGAAGTTTCGCTTATGCGCAAATAAAGATCAATAAAGGGAACACACTTATTCCATGTTGTATTTCTATGTATGCACTCAAAGCTAACTCAGTTCTGTACAGAGTGCCGGGTTTATTTTTTGTGGCGTCAGGCTGACGCTGATGTACAGGCATAGCCTTTTTTCACGAAATTGTAGCCGAGCTTCGGGCTTCATGCCGGGCGCGCTCAGCCTGTATACAAAATGCATGTACTTAGTATTTGCGTGCTCGCTCTTGATCAGACCCTCAGTTTGTGCTTCAGTCTAGCGACAGATACACATATCTAGTAGGTAAATACATATGTATTTAATTTATTCGTGTTATTTTGTGTCCTCTTTACTCAGTAACATATGAAAATTCGACTGTAACAAAAATTACACTCAAATAATAAGCATATATTTTTTTTTGGACCGAACCCTTAAATAAAAATGGAACCGGTTCGGTTCACGGTTCCGATACATTGCTTGGGTTCGGTTCAGGGTTCGGTTCCCCATAGCGAGGAACCCGCAGAGAACCGGGTCCACAGGGTTCGGTTCCGGACCGGTTTGCAGCTCTGCTTACAAGTGTCATAGAAAAAAAGGAGTTAGAAAGAGTAGAAAAAGTAAAATATCAAAAATCGCTTCGAAGCCTGAGTCCGGGAATATAAAAACAAATGCTGACGTATACCCACACATACATATATATGTATGTAGGTATACATACGTTCTTGTATTGTTTTTGCTAATTTTCGGCTATTCCACTTGAAACAGATCACAAACAGACGCACTGGCTAATGCGTCCATATGTATGTATATACATACATATATATGTGTGTATACATTCGATCGCTGGCATAGCAGCGCATACATAAAGGGGTGGATTTCTTGTTTTGCTCGCAGCGAAAGCCAGCGAAACAATGCCTTGCAATTCCCTAGCGCCACGCTACGCCTGCAAACTGAGCGGCGCACCGCGTTCGGCTGGCCTCTCTCAACACCCAAAAGAGAGGTTGCGCCAGAGATTAAAAATAAATAAATAAATAAAACGATACTTATGCGGCTACGATTGGGATTTTTGATTTTTGCGTTTGCGTTTTCATTTGTGTTTTTGGTGCTTTGGTTTGTGTGTCTTTGCACGTTTTTGGGCTTTTCCTTTTGCTCGCCTTTGCTTGCTTTATTTCCTGGCATCCAGTAGGTGCATAAAGAGAATTAGCAAACAAATACGGTTTTAAATTTTTGGCTTTGCTTTTGTGCCTTCGCTTGCTTAATTTCTGAAATCCAGCAGGTGCATAAGGAATATAGCAAACATGACCTTGATGGAAAAGTGCGAGACAAGAATTAGACATTGCCGCTTTTCACTTCTCTTGTTGTTGTCAACAACAATTTCAACTTGGCATTGCTTGAGTTTGGCAATTTAAGACTTTTGATGAATCGACAAAAATTAAGGGGTATCATTTTGTGACTTTGTGCAAACGTCATGAAATGAATAAAGTTTTATGATTATTGCCTTTAAATATGTTTACCCTTACTTTTGAAACTAAATATTGCATTCATTATTAAGCAATATAATTTAAAATGACTTTCAAAACGAACACTCTTTCATACTTATTTCCTATCTTATTGAATTAAAAAGTCATAATACTAAAAGTACATTTTATGTTTTAAGTTGGCATAATTAAAAATTGTGACACAGGGTATTTTTACATCGATTACCTTTAATTTGTGCCAAGCAAGCAAACGTTAGAACAGTTTTGCTGATGTGCTTTGCACTTTCTGATGTCGCCATTCATTTGACAGCAGACAAAATGGGAATATTGGTTTTGTTTACAAGTATGTAACACACTGAAATAAGAGTCCCCGACCCCAACAACTATATTCTTGATTAGCATCATCAGACGAATCGATTTGTTCATGCCTGATTTCAATGTCTTGGCAAAGGGTAACTGATATTCGAGTTTTCTTAACTCTTTAGAGTCAAAAAGCCTTTGAACAAAGAATCAAAATTATGTGTATGCATACACGAACACACACATGTAAACGCAGGCCAAAGAAAAAAAGAAAAAAATATCAACAAAGCTAGCAAAGCATGAGGAAAACTAGACATTCATTTTCTGAATACTCTTTCAGAATTTATATGCATGCGTGAACATTTGCATAGTGATTGCGATGACAACATTGTTTGCTAGTGTCATCGACCAAAAGTAAGAATGAGTATGAATAAGAAAATGCAAAACTGAAATTTGGACAAAGGTAGGCCAGCAAGAGCCCAGCACGGTTTGTGTGTACTTTGTTGTTTTTTTCAAAAATATTGCTTTGGCATTTGTAAGCTGAAGATAACAGGCGCTCAGCTAGCAGGTCGCCAAGTGCGCAAAGGAATCAAATGAAGAATGGAAGAAATCACAAACAACGCGGGCCGCATTTGCGCTGTGTGTTTGCAAAGACAATTCGCCATGTTGAACTGATCGTGCCCGCATTTACATTTCGTTTGAGTTAAACTCAAGAGAGACTTGTCATGTCTATAGTATATGTATAGTCTTTGCATGAGTGCAAAAATGCAGAAAATGAGTGAGCGCGTCGAGAGGGATGCGGCTGCGTTGGATTCGCTAAAGATTTAGGTGGGCTTGCTTGAGTCAAAAATTTTGGCATTAACAACAGCTGAAGTTTCGAATGACCTCCGCATGCATGAGGTCCCGTTCTGTGAGGGGGAGTCACTAAAAACTGTTTTCAACACCTTATGTTTATACTTTGATACCAAAGGTATATATATAAAATAAATAAGTTAGAAAATGTTTAACAACATATAATGGCAAAGTATTTAATATTCTCTTTTCCACGCCACCTTTGAGGTAGAGATTCCGACTCATCTTTTACTTTGATACCAAAGGTATTGTTCAGAGTAGCAACAGCATCAATAAACGCCGTCACCCTATATATGTTAGTTTAACATATTACATCTTCTTTATCATATTCTTTATATGCCTTTATCCGCAATGCATCGGCTCGCTCTGCACGTCGACGCCTTGCTTGCTTCGTTTCAGTTGTAAAAACATATTCGGTGCGATCAATTAATAATTACATACTGTCGTTGTTAAGACTAAGCAGACAATTCGGTCTGTTCGTTGGTCAAATAAATATACATATATATATTGAAATACAAACTATCGTGTTTTGTATTTAAGTTTCCTTATATCGAGTTTTCAATTGGAAAACCAGCGTTAAACAAGTAAGAACGTTGCAGTCGGACGCAACCGACTGCGATATACTTTGATACCAGTTCACATGGCTGTGTTAAGAATTCTGAGAGCAAATAGTAATATATGAGGGTTTTGGGTATAAAATTGGAGACTCTAGCCAAAAACTGACAAAGATATAGAGGTGGGCGGTATAAGTGGACGTGGCATCCAAAACATTGATGCAGATCTGTTACGGATTCCACTAACAATGTTCATACCAAATTTGAAAAGCCTAGCTCGAAAACTGAGAGAGAGATATAGCGGTGGGCGGTATAAGTGGGCGTGGCATCTAAAACATTTATGTACACCTGTTACGGATGTCACTACCAATGTTTATACCAAATTTGGTGACTCTAGCTTAAAAACTGGCGAAGATACATGCCTTACGGTTTTTTTTTTAGGGCGGTGGGGCATGTCCCGTTGTTTGGGGGCGTGGCATCCAATGTTTTGATGCATAACTTTGTCAGATGTCAGCATCTACCTTCCTACCAAATTTGGTGGCTATAGCTTCAAAACTGTAGAAGATACAGGCATTTTTGATTATAATTGGAGAGGGGCTGGGGGCGGAATAGGTGGGCGTGGCATCCAAACTTTTGATGCAGTTTTTTGGGGAATGTCACCAGCTATCTTGCCATAAAATTTGGTGACTCTAGCTGCTAAAATGTGGGATATATTTGTGTTTTATCGATTTGCACATCGAGGTGTATCGACTTGTTATCGATTTCTCAGGCCCCATGAGGTCGTAGAGCCCCAAATTTAACACTTTGTCTGACGAAGACATGTACCAAGATATTTGCAAAGTTACAAGGCTCTAGCTTTAAGGGTTTCGAAAAAAGTTGCGTTCATACGGACAGACGGACGGACAGACGGACGGACGGACGGACAGACGGACAGACACCATGACGGACATTGCACAAACCCAATATACTATGATACCTTTGGTATCAAAGTATAAAAACATTAGCGCTGTAAACATTGGTGACCCCGACGTGAATCTTTCACGGTTTTTTTGTTGTTTGATCTACACAGAAACAATTCGGCTTTTGTGTGAATCTAAGCAGAGCAGTGCGTCGCCTCCCAAAAACTATTAACGTTAACAAATTCACTGAAAGAAGAAACATCACATTTAATAACAACAATGTTTTTGTACGAGATCGGCTTACAAACATTGAAAATAAGTTGTTTTTCTCAAAATAGTCTCAAATAGTCGAAAAAATGGAAAAAATGGAAAATAATGGAAAATAATTGAAAATAATGGAAAATAATGGAAAAATATTAATAATTTATGGTAATTTTCCATTATTTTTCGATTATTTGTAATTGTAATCATTAAATAATCATAAATTTTTCACTAGCCAACTATTTAATCACTACGACTATTTTCCAAACATAATTTAATTGATTAATAATTCTAATGGCAACTTAACAGGTATGGTTCACATACATATATATGCTTGCATTTTGCATGCATTTCCCCTCCCGCGGTACCCGCGTAATCAAGCTTAAGAGATAATTTGACCATCTGGCGCTTTTGGATGATGCTCTTCTCATCTCTTCGTACATAAGAAACTGTACGTTGCCTAGTCGGTGCGCGTGCGTCGTTGGTGTAGGTTACGCATGGCAATCGGGCAAGTGCTAAACGTATGAACAGTGGCGGCGCGCAACATTATTACATGTACGCACTTATTGTGCTAAATAAATAAACATATTCGGCCATCCTCTAAGTTCAGTGTCAGTGCAAGTAACAAATGCACGCTTATATGCAGTATATACTTATTCCCTTGAACACTCGCGTCGTGCAATATAAGTACATACTTGTACAAACAGCGTTCGATTAAACGTTTGAACACTCGCGTCGTGCAATATTAGTACACCTACCCAACATTTGTGCAATATAAACTTTAACAAACATTAGTCGAGTCGTGTCTCGCTTTAAATCGGTGCATTTTACATTTTAAGTTTAAAGTTGACAATTACACCTGTTAATTCATTAAAATAACTATGGCAACTGAGCCTACCTCTGAGCCTAAGTGGCATCTGTACAAGAGAAGATCAAAGTCTTTCTTGCAACAGCTGCGTCGGCTCAACGCTATAACAACACCAGATAATTTGAAGTCGTTTTCGATCGTAGAGCTCAATGCTAGATTAGAGCTCCTGAAAAAGATTGAGTATAGTTTCAATTCTGCTCATGACAGTCTAGAAGAACTTAATAACGATGAAATCGGGAATGAGTTGCGCGAAACTTTCGACGAACTTATTGTAGACGTAATGACTCGTGTTCGGTCCTACCTCGGCGTGCATCAAGCGCAGTTGTCTTCGTCTCCTACCACCCGTAACAATTTGGATGGAACTCAGGGTCCAATCTTCAGCACATTCGCATCAACCGATAGGCCGCGTCGAGCTCGCCTGCCAGCGCCTAAGGTGCCGCAATTTTCTGGAGGTTATGCAGAGTTCATCAGCTATATCTCTATGTTTAAGTCCATCATAGACAATGACATGGATTTAACTGACATCGAGCGGTTTCAACACTTGCGCTCATGTTTGGCGGGTCCAGCACTTGATGCAATCTCATCACTTGAGCTCTCTGAGACTAACTATCAGGCGTCTCTTACTATATTGCACAAACGTTTTAATAATAAACGCCTTATATTTCAGTCGCACATCAAGGCTTAAGAAGGTAGAATCGTCGTCAGCTGAGAAACTTCGAGAATTTTCGGATGCGGTCATTGCTCATATGCGGGCGTTAGAGACACTCGGCAGTACAAAGGAGATTGCTGGATGCATGATAGTTAATCTACTACTTTCTAAATTGGACATCGCTACGCAAACCAGCTGGGAGGAGAGCATCGCCCTAGACCAGATTCCCTCATCTGAGGAGTTTTTTACCTTTCTTGATAAGCGCTGTCAAAGGATGGAAACCATGCAGCAGGCCTTGCTACCTTCACATGTGGGAAAAGGCAATCCAGTCACTAACTCCCCTAGGAGAGCGTTTGTAGCCACTCAAAACAACAACGCTTGCTTCTTTTGTGGGACATCAGGTCATGGCATATATTCGTGCCCCAAATTTGGAAAGTTGACGCCATCATTGCGTTTCAAGGAAGCAAAGAAACTTGGCCTTTGCATAAATTGTCTAAGGAAGGGACATCAAGCGCAGTCTTGCTCAAGTCGAAATTGTCAGATTTGTAATGAGCGCCATCATTTCTTGCTAAATTTTGAACAAGCTCCGTTCAAAAATGCTGATTCGTCGTCGCCGTCCTCGGACAATACTTCTGCCCTCCACGTTTATGCCTCTTTAGCTGCCAAGGACTACAGCCATTGTCCTCCTTAAGGATCGTTCTGGCTCTTTAATTCCGGCGCGTGCTTTGCTGGATTCGGGCTCTCAGCTTCACCTGATCACTAATCGTTTGGCCCAGGAGATGCGTCTGAAGAGAATTTGCTCTTCGCAAGTATTTCAGGTTTAGGTGACGCGAATGTACCCACAGCAGGTTCCACTGTCAACATTGGACTACAGTCTTAGAATTCGGATTATGCCACAACAATTAACGTATTAATTGTACCAACAATTACTGATTGTCAGCCCAGCACTTCAATTGACATCTCAACATGGAGCATCCCTTCTAACATTAAATTGGCAGACCCAGCGTTCTACAAACGGCAGCACGTTGATCTTCTCATTGGGGCTAGCATGTTCTACGTGTTCGCCAAATCAAACTTCTACCGGGTCTGCCTCTTTTGCAGAAAACTCGGCTTGGTTGGGTTGCTACTGGCGGATGTAAAACACATTTAAAGGCTACTCTATTGGCTATGCGCGAACCAGATGCTGAAGGATGCAGTTTGGATGACAGGCTTGAGCACATTATCAGGAGATTTTGGGAAGTTAAAAGCTGTGGTGAAAGCAGCGCAAAGGCGACCAAGGAGGAGCTGCAATGCGAAGAACAGTTTAGAAACACAGTTAGCCGTCTGCCTTGTGGCGAGTACTCTGTTAGGTTGCCATTCAAACCAAGTTCTGGAACTTTAGGTGAATCGCACACTTAAGCCGTTCAGCGTTTTTTAAGCTTGGAGCGCAAACTTGAACGTAATCCCAACTTAAAGCAGCAATATTCCGACTTCATTAAAGAGTACCTGGATCTAAACCAAATGTCGCTCGTTCAGCCTGAATTCGTAGGCTTTTGTCGTTATTTTCTGCCTTATCATTGCGTACTAAAGGCAGATAGCACAACAACCAAGTTGCGTGTAGTCTTTGATGGATCCGCTGCAACTTCTTCGGGCGCATCGCTCAATGATGTACTCATGACTGGCCCTGTCATACAGGCCAAGCTATTCAATTTGCTTATTCGATTTCGAACCTATGCTGTTGCACTCACTGGGGACATCCGCAAGATGTATCGTTGCGTTCGAGTGAGTGAACCTGATACATACTTTCAATGCATCCTCTGGCGAAATTCTCCAAGGAAAGACCTCAAAATATACAAGTTGGACACTGAGACGTATGGACTGAAGCCTGCATCATTCTTGTCAATTTTTATGTTGATGACTTGATATCTGGCGGAAATTCTGTGCCTGAGGCTGTTGAAAAGTTGCTGCAGACGACGCAGCTTCTTGTTCGAGGCAACTTTCGGCTTCGTAAAATTGGCTCGAGTCATTCGAATGTGTTAGAAGGAGTATCAGATTCAGAAAGGGAAACTTGTCGCAAATTCGACGATGACAGCAATATCATTAAAACTCTCGGCCTCCTTTGGGATCCTAGATCGGATCAGCTCCTGTTTTCTTCGACTCCAGCGCCGCAAACTGCAAGGCCCTGCAAACGCTCCATTTTATCAGCTATAGCTCGTTTCTACGATCCTCTTGGCCTCATAGGTCCGGCTATTGTCAAGGCGAAGGTATTTATGCAACATCTGTGGAAGGCGAAGCTTGATTGGGACGAATCCTTGCCGCTTGAGCTCAATACAGCTTGGATGGAGATAAACGATGGTTTCAACAATTTTCCACGTTTCTCGTTTCCTCGCTGCGTGATGGCCCAGGATTGTCCTATAGAGGTTCATGGATTTTGTGATGCCAGCATCAACGCATATGGAGCTTGCATTTAGGTCGTCTCCAGAGGTCGGCAACCTTCGAGCTATCTACTTTGCTCAAAATCACGTGTCTCGCCTCTAAAGACGATTTCCGTGCCTAAGTTGGAGTTATCTGGAGCCATGCTACTTGCTCAGTTAATGTTTGAAATTGGTCAATCATTCAACGAGTCATTCTACTGCTGGTCAGACTCTTCCATAGTTCTGTCATGGATTCACAGTGAATCTTCGCGATTCAATATATTCGTTGCAAATCGAGTAGCTACCATTCAGAGACTTACGGGCAATATGCAATGCCGTCATGTGCCTACAGATGTCAACCCGGCAGACATACTTTCGCGTGGAGTTCTTCCGAGTCAATTGGCTCGACTAGATCGTTGGCTATACGGGCCTCAATTTTTAACGTTGGATAAGGATTAGTGGCCTTTCTTACAGGTGGTCAAGGAGCCGAGACTAGAGGTTCGAAAAAGGGTATTGATCGTCACGACGCTATCATCGGATATTGTTTCTGACTGCAAATTTTTAAACTCCTTCTCCAGCCTGCAACGAGTATTTGCATACATAGCGAAATTTGACAAAAGAATACGGCATTCTGGATTTATCTTCAGTGATAAAAATAATATGAGATAAATGATTTGAGGGCAAAGGTGGAAGTCCGAAGCTCCAGCTGCATTGCATCTTTTCCCCATTTATCGATGACTTTGGACTCGTTCGGGTAGGCGGCCGCCTGAAAAATTCAAATTTGGCCTTTGACTCTCGACATCCAATCATCTTGCCAAGAGGACATCCAGTAGCATTCTCCATAATTGTACATTTTCATGAGCGCAACTTGCATTCTGGCCCACGTGCGCTTCTGGCTAACATTAGGCTCCAGTATAGGCCAATAGGAGGCTTGAAGACTATAGCCAAGGTCATCAACAAGTGCATTAGATGCTTTCGAGCAAGGCCTAGGCTTTTAACGCACATTATGGGCGATCTTCCGGAGGAACGGTGCACAGGTTCTCGTGCCTTTGAGGTTTCTGGTGAGGACTACTGTGGTCCCTTCTTTTACAGCCCTGAAGTCCGTTCGAAGTCCCCGGTTAAATCATACATCTGCGTTTTTATTTGTTTTAAAACCAAGGCGGTCCACCTGGAGCTCGTCCGGGGTTTGTCTACCCCAACCTTTCTTGGCGCACTAAAGCGATTTATTTCTATTCGTGGGAAACCGAGTCAGATCTGGTCCGACAACGCTACAAATTTTGTTGGAGCAAAAAATGAGCTGGTAGACTTGAAAAAACTCATCCTAAGCGAACCTCATCAGGATGCAGTGCATAGATTTTGCCTCTCTGACAGCATTGACTGGCGTTTCATTCCTCCTCGCTCTCCTCACTTTTTTGGATTGTGGGAGGCCGCAGTCAAGACTGCCAAACATCACCTTTATGGTTCCCTTGACCGATCCATGCTACGTTTCGATGAGCTGCAGACTCTCGTTTGTCAAGTTTCGGCAATCATTAACTCTCGACCATTAGTTTCAATTACAGAGAACCCTGAAGACCTGGACGTATTGACTCCATCGCATTTTTTGCTTGGTGGCGCGCCAAGAACTATTATTAAGCCTGACTTGTCAAAAATCGATTATAACCGTTTGAATGGTTGGCAACAAGCCTCACGTATGCAACAAGTCTTCTGGGATCGATGGCGAGAAGAATACTTAACTTTGCTTCAGCAGCGGACAAAGTGGAAAACGCGCACAGATCCATTGTGCGTTGGCGACCTGGTCCTTATTAAAAAGGAGAACGTTCCGCCCATGCACTGGCCACTTGCCCGTATCCTTCAGCTTATCCCTGGAAACGACGGGGTGTCAAGAGTAGCAGATCTTAAAACCGTTAATGGACTAGTTCGCAGAGCAACAGCTAAGCTATGTTTGCTGCCTTTAAAGGATTCTGTTGAAAGCGTGGTTTCAACGGGGGGAGGATGTTCAGAGCAGCAACAGCATCAATAAACGCCGTCACCCTATATATGTTAGTTTAACATATTACATCTTCTTTATCATATTCTTTATATGCCTTTATCCGCAATGCATCGGCTCGCTCTGCACGTCGACGCCTTGCTTGCTTCGTTTCAGTTGTAAAAACATATTCGGTGCGATCAATTAATAATTACATACTGTCGTTGTTAAGACTAAGCAGACAATTCGGTCTGTTCGTTGGTCAAATAAATATACATATATATATTGAAATACAAACTATCGTGTTTTGTATTTAAGTTTCCTTATATCGAGTTTTCAATTGGAAAACCAGCGTTAAAAAACATTAGCGCTGTAAACATTGGTGACCCCGACGTGAATCTTTCACGGTTTTTTTGTTGTTTGATCTACACAGAAACAATTCGGCTTTTGTGTGAATCTAAGCAGAGCAGTGCGTCGCCTCCCAAAAACTATTAACGTTAACAAATTCACTGAAAGAAGAAACATCACATTTAATAACAACAATGTTTTTGTACGAGATCGGCTTACAAACATTGAAAATAAGTTGTTTTTCTCAAAATAGTCTCAAATAGTCGAAAAAATGGAAAAAATGGAAAATAATGGAAAATAATTGAAAATAATGGAAAATAATGGAAAAATTATTAATTATTATTTTCCATTATTTTCAATTATTCTTAATAATTTATGGTAATTTTCCATTATTTTTCGATTATTTGTAATTGTAATCATTAAATAATCATAAATTTTTCACTAGCCAACTATTTAATCACTACGACTATTTTCCAAACATAATTTAATTGATTAATAATTCTAATGGCAACTTAACAGGTATGGTTCACATACATATATATGCTTGCATTTTGCATGCATTTCCCCTCCCGCGGTACCCGCGTAATCAAGCTTAAGAGATAATTTGACCATCTGGCGCTTTTGGATGATGCTCTTCTCATCTCTTCGTACATAAGAAACTGTACGTTGCCTAGTCGGTGCGCGTGCGTCGTTGGTGTAGGTTACGCATGGCAATCGGGCAAGTGCTAAACGTATGAACAGTGGCGGCGCGCAACATTATTACATGTACGCACTTATTGTGCTAAATAAATAAACATATTCGGCCATCCTCTAAGTTCAGTGTCAGTGCAAGTAACAAATGCACGCTTATATGCAGTATATACTTATTCCCTTGAACACTCGCGTCGTGCAATATAAGTACATACTTGTACAAACAGCGTTCGATTAAACGTTTGAACACTCGCGTCGTGCAATATTAGTACACCTACCCAACATTTGTGCAATATAAACTTTAACAAACATTAGTCGAGTCGTGTCTCGCTTTAAATCGGTGCATTTTACATTTTAAGTTTAAAGTTGACAATTACACCTGTTAATTCATTAAAATAACTATGGCAACTGAGCCTACCTCTGAGCCTAAGTGGCATCTGTACAAGAGAAGATCAAAGTCTTTCTTGCAACAGCTGCGTCGGCTCAACGCTATAACAACACCAGATAATTTGAAGTCGTTTTCGATCGTAGAGCTCAATGCTAGATTAGAGCTCCTGAAAAAGATTGAGTATAGTTTCAATTCTGCTCATGACAGTCTAGAAGAACTTAATAACGATGAAATCGGGAATGAGTTGCGCGAAACTTTCGACGAACTTATTGTAGACGTAATGACTCGTGTTCGGTCCTACCTCGGCGTGCATCAAGCGCAGTTGTCTTCGTCTCCTACCACCCGTAACAATTTGGATGGAACTCAGGGTCCAATCTTCAGCACATTCGCATCAACCGATAGGCCGCGTCGAGCTCGCCTGCCAGCGCCTAAGGTGCCGCAAATTTCTGGAGGTTATGCAGAGTTCATCAGCTATATCTCTATGTTTAAGTCCATCATAGACAATGACATGGATTTAACTGACATCGAGCGGTTTCAACACTTGCGCTCATGTTTGGCGGGTCCAGCACTTGATGCAATCTCATCACTTGAGCTCTCTGAGACTAACTATCAGGCGTCTCTTACTATATTGCACAAACGTTTTAATAATAAACGCCTTATATTTCAGTCGCACATCAAGGCTTAAGAAGGTAGAATCGTCGTCAGCTGAGAAACTTCGAGAATTTTCGGATGCGGTCATTGCTCATATGCGGGCGTTAGAGACACTCGGCAGTACAAAGGAGATTGCTGGATGCATGATAGTTAATCTACTACTTTCTAAATTGGACATCGCTACGCAAACCAGCTGGGAGGAGAGCATCGCCCTAGACCAGATTCCCTCATCTGAGGAGTTTTTTACCTTTCTTGATAAGCGCTGTCAAAGGATGGAAACCATGCAGCAGGCCTTGCTACCTTCACATGTGGGAAAAGGCAATCCAGTCACTAACTCCCCTAGGAGAGCGTTTGTAGCCACTCAAAACAACAACGCTTGCTTCTTTTGTGGGACATCAGGTCATGGCATATATTCGTGCCCCAAATTTGGAAAGTTGACGCCATCATTGCGTTTCAAGGAAGCAAAGAAACTTGGCCTTTGCATAAATTGTCTAAGGAAGGGACATCAAGCGCAGTCTTGCTCAAGTCGAAATTGTCAGATTTGTAATGAGCGCCATCATTTCTTGCTAAATTTTGAACAAGCTCCGTTCAAAAATGCTGATTCGTCGTCGCCGTCCTCGGACAATACTTCTGCCCTCCACGTTTATGCCTCTTTAGCTGCCAAGGACTACAGCCATTGTCCTCCTTAAGGATCGTTCTGGCTCTTTAATTCCGGCGCGTGCTTTGCTGGATTCGGGCTCTCAGCTTCACCTGATCACTAATCGTTTGGCCCAGGAGATGCGTCTGAAGAGAATTTGCTCTTCGCAAGTATTTCAGGTTTAGGTGACGCGAATGTACCCACAGCAGGTTCCACTGTCAACATTGGACTACAGTCTTAGAATTCGGATTATGCCACAACAATTAACGTATTAATTGTACCAACAATTACTGATTGTCAGCCCAGCACTTCAATTGACATCTCAACATGGAGCATCCCTTCTAACATTAAATTGGCAGACCCAGCGTTCTACAAACGGCAGCACGTTGATCTTCTCATTGGGGCTAGCATGTTCTACGTGTTCGCCAAATCAAACTTCTACCGGGTCTGCCTCTTTTGCAGAAAACTCGGCTTGGTTGGGTTGCTACTGGCGGATGTAAAACACATTTAAAGGCTACTCTATTGGCTATGCGCGAACCAGATGCTGAAGGATGCAGTTTGGATGACAGGCTTGAGCACATTATCAGGAGATTTTGGGAAGTTAAAAGCTGTGGTGAAAGCAGCGCAAAGGCGACCAAGGAGGAGCTGCAATGCGAAGAACAGTTTAGAAACACAGTTAGCCGTCTGCCTTGTGGCGAGTACTCTGTTAGGTTGCCATTCAAACCAAGTTCTGGAACTTTAGGTGAATCGCACACTTAAGCCGTTCAGCGTTTTTTAAGCTTGGAGCGCAAACTTGAACGTAATCCCAACTTAAAGCAGCAATATTCCGACTTCATTAAAGAGTACCTGGATCTAAACCAAATGTCGCTCGTTCAGCCTGAATTCGTAGGCTTTTGTCGTTATTTTCTGCCTTATCATTGCGTACTAAAGGCAGATAGCACAACAACCAAGTTGCGTGTAGTCTTTGATGGATCCGCTGCAACTTCTTCGGGCGCATCGCTCAATGATGTACTCATGACTGGCCCTGTCATACAGGCCAAGCTATTCAATTTGCTTATTCGATTTCGAACCTATGCTGTTGCACTCACTGGGGACATCCGCAAGATGTATCGTTGCGTTCGAGTGAGTGAACCTGATACATACTTTCAATGCATCCTCTGGCGAAATTCTCCAAGGAAAGACCTCAAAATATACAAGTTGGACACTGAGACGTATGGACTGAAGCCTGCATCATTCTTGTCAATTTTTATGTTGATGACTTGATATCTGGCGGAAATTCTGTGCCTGAGGCTGTTGAAAAGTTGCTGCAGACGACGCAGCTTCTTGTTCGAGGCAACTTTCGGCTTCGTAAAATTGGCTCGAGTCATTCGAATGTGTTAGAAGGAGTATCAGATTCAGAAAGGGAAACTTGTCGCAAATTCGACGATGACAGCAATATCATTAAAACTCTCGGCCTCCTTTGGGATCCTAGATCGGATCAGCTCCTGTTTTCTTCGACTCCAGCGCCGCAAACTGCAAGGCCCTGCAAACGCTCCATTTTATCAGCTATAGCTCGTTTCTACGATCCTCTTGGCCTCATAGGTCCGGCTATTGTCAAGGCGAAGGTATTTATGCAACATCTGTGGAAGGCGAAGCTTGATTGGGACGAATCCTTGCCGCTAGAGCTCAATACAGCTTGGATGGAGATAAACGATGGTTTCAACAATTTTCCACGTTTCTCGTTTCCTCGCTGCGTGATGGCCCAGGATTGTCCTATAGAGGTTCATGGATTTTGTGATGCCAGCATCAACGCATATGGAGCTTGCATTTAGGTCGTCTCCAGAGGTCGGCAACCTTCGAGCTATCTACTTTGCTCAAAATCACGTGTCTCGCCTCTAAAGACGATTTCCGTGCCCAAGTTGGAGTTATCTGGAGCCATGCTGCTTGCTCAGTTAATGTTTGAAATTGGTCAATCATTCAACGAGTCATTCTACTGCTGGTCAGACTCTTCCATAGTTCTGTCATGGATTCACAGTGAATCTTCGCGATTCAATATATTCGTTGCAAATCGAGTAGCTACCATTCAGAGACTTACGGGCAATATGCAATGCCGTCATGTGCCTACAGATGTTAACCCGGCAGACATACTTTCGCGTGGAGTTCTTCCGAGTCAATTGGCTCGACTAGATCGTTGGCTATACGGGCCTCAATTTTTAACGTTGGATAAGGATTAGTGGCCTTTCTTACAGGTGGTCAAGGAGCCGAGACTAGAGGTTCGAAAAAGGGTATTGATCGTCACGACGCTATCATCGGATATTGTTTCTGACTGCAAATTTTTAAACTCCTTCTCCAGCCTGCAACGAGTATTTGCATACATAGCGAAATTTGACAAAAGAATACGGCATTCTGGATTTATCTTCAGTGATAAAAATAATATGAGATAAATGATTTGAGGGCAAAGGTGGAAGTCCGAAGCTCCAGCTGCATTGCATCTTTTCCCCATTTATCGATGACTTTGGACTCGTTCGGGTAGGCGGCCGCCTGAAAAATTCAAATTTGGCCTTTGACTCTCGACATCCAATCATCTTGCCAAGAGGACATCCAGTAGCATTCTCCATAATTGTACATTTTCATGAGCGCAACTTGCATTCTGGCCCACGTGCGCTTCTGGCTAACATTAGGCTCCAGTATAGGCCAATAGGAGGCTTGAAGACTATAGCCAAGGTCATCAACAAGTGCATTAGATGCTTTCGAGCAAGGCCTAGGCTTTTAACGCACATTATGGGCGATCTTCCGGAGGAACGGTGCACAGGTTCTCGTGCCTTTGAGGTTTCTGGTGAGGACTACTGTGGTCCCTTCTTTTACAGCCCTGAAGTCCGTTCGAAGTCCCCGGTTA
This sequence comes from Scaptomyza pallida, assembly GCA_018152965.1. Classification (NCBI taxonomy): domain Eukaryota; kingdom Metazoa; phylum Arthropoda; class Insecta; order Diptera; family Drosophilidae; genus Scaptomyza; species Scaptomyza pallida. The sequence goes on along the minus strand of JAECXP010000157.1, from coordinate 706,143 downwards.
AATCATACATCTGCGTTTTTATTTGTTTTAAAACCAAGGCGGTCCACCTGGAGCTCGTCCGGGGTTTGTCTACCCCAACCTTTCTTGGCGCACTAAAGCGATTTATTTCTATTCGTGGGAAACCGAGTCAGATCTGATCCGACAACGCTACAAATTTTGTTGGAGCAAAAAATGAGCTGGTAGACTTGAAAAAACTCATCCTAAGCGAACCTCATCAGGATGCAGTGCATAGATTTTGCCTCTCTGACAGCATTGACTGGCGTTTCATTCCTCCTCGCTCTCCTCACTTTTTTGGATTGTGGGAGGCCGCAGTCAAGACTGCCAAACATCACCTTTATGGTTCCCTTGACCGATCCATGCTACGTTTCGATGAGCTGCAGACTCTCGTTTGTCAAGTTTCGGCAATCATTAACTCTCGACCATTAGTTTCAATTACAGAGAACCCTGAAGACCTGGACGTATTGACTCCATCGCATTTTTTGCTTGGTGGCGCGCCAAGAACTATTATTAAGCCTGACTTGTCAAAAATCGATTATAACCGTTTGAATGGTTGGCAACAAGCCTCACGTATGCAACAAGTCTTCTGGGATCGATGGCGAGAAGAATACTTAACTTTGCTTCAGCAGCGGACAAAGTGGAAAACGCGCACAGATCCATTGTGCGTTGGCGACCTGGTCCTTATTAAAAAGGAGAACGTTCCGCCCATGCACTGGCCACTTGCCCGTATCCTTCAGCTTATCCCTGGAAACGACGGGGTGTCAAGAGTAGCAGATCTTAAAACCGTTAATGGACTAGTTCGCAGAGCAACAGCTAAGCTATGTTTGCTGCCTTTAAAGGATTCTGTTGAAAGCGTGGTTTCAACGGGGGGAGGATGTTCAGAGCAGCAACAGCATCAATAAACGCCGTCACCCTATATATATTAGTTTAACATATTACATCTTCTTTATCATATTTCTTATATGCCTTTATCCGCAATGCATCGGCTCGCTCTACACGTCACCGGCTTGCTTGCTTCGTTTCAGTTGTAAAAACACATTGGGTGCGATCAATTCATAATTACATACTGTCGTTGATAAGACTAAGCAGACATTTCGGTCTGTTCGTTGGTCAAATAAATATACATATACTAGAAAACCCGGCGAACTCCGTTACGCCACCTCGTTTTTTTTAAAACTTTTCGTTTGGGGATTAAAAGATGACGAATGAAATTTTTTAAAAAGCAATATTTTTACTTCATTAAGTAACAGCAAGAAGTGTCAAGACAGAACGTAAGCGAAGAAAACCAAAATATAATATGAGAAAATGCCCGATTGAGCTCGCGAAGATCATTGGCATCATACAATCGCTTGGCATTTTAATATGATCCCACTGCGAACTACAGTGTTGATGACAATTTAGATATTGGAACAATGACGACTGTATGTCGATATTGCAATGCGCTAAAGTTCAAAAGAGAAATGGCTGGATTGTGCTGCGCAAGTGAAAAGTCAAACTTACACCGCAACACCCACTGAATGCATTGTTCGATGGAAGTGTTCCCGATTCCAACTATTTTCTTCAACACATCCTTGAATACAATAACTGTAACGACCAACTTGATAGCGTGAAATTTCATCGTGGTGTTCGAGGATTGCAATCCTTAAACCGCCATATTACTGCCTTTCGTTATGACAGTTCGACTATTGTCATTTGGTGATCTACGCCGATACAGCTGATAACCATCGTGACAGTCTCCGCCACTAATTTCCGTGGATATCCTTTAGAGCACTTTCCATCGACCATGCAAGGTGATTGGGGATTGATGGCACCACACGGTCCATGAATCATATTAGTAGTAACAACACCATGTAGGTCTGGATCGACTTCATGATCAGGAATCTCGTCACATATGATATCATCTATTTGGTCAGGCTGAATTCATTTCACTAACCAAATAAGAATGTGCGCGTGCGGCAGGCCTCGCTTTTGCCATTCGATTGAATACATCCATACGTTCTGTGATATCTTGTCTACCACTTGATGTTGGTCCGGGAAGCAGCAATTTATTAATTTCTAACCATTTTGGATTACACGTAAAAGAAATAAAGAGATCTGGCCGACCGTAATGACGAACATATGTCATTGCATCTTGTGCATAGTCATGCATATGACGTGGACTACCAATGTACGTCGCCGGCAGAACAGTTAATCTACCAATATTAGCTGCATTTCCTTCAGTACTAACTGAATCACGTAAATTGATGTACTCCTCAGAACGCAGTTTGGCTTGGTACAATACTCACAAACAACATCCATTTGCCCAATGCAAACGCTACGATGCAAGCTGTAATCATCGCGGCAATCGTATCGAAAAGCTGCTCGATTCAAATCAGCTCTTGAGAAATATCCTCTGCATCGCTGAGCTGTTTCACGGGCTGCTTCCCTTTGCTCTTGTGATTGAGAAGCACGAAGTTAAGCCATACTATCGCGGCGCTGTTCACGTGCAATTTCTTGTTCTTCTTCAGTTCTTTCATTTGCAATATTTCGTTGCTGGCTTGTATGTCTCGTGCGGTGGCCGATGTTCCCACGTCGTCCTCTAGGCATTTTAGACTATGGACAGACTGGTGAATTTAACCGCAAATGCACAATACACATAATTTACACTGATCAACTTACCACCTTAAAGACAAATAGTTGCTGTTGAAATTTAATTAAAGTTTGCACAATAAACGTGTTTCCAGTTGAACTGTTAACAAACGAATAACTTTATCGTCAAAACTGAACATATTACAATGAGAAGCTGTCAAACAATGTAACGACATGTAATCCAAAAGTAACATGATAAAGGATTTTCGTTAAGGGTGTAAAAAACTTTCCCGGGTTTCCTGCATTCCTGTTGAACATTTTCCTGAAATTTCTATGCTAAAAACCTCACGAAGCCCTAGACCTTGCCAACGAATGCAAAAGCGTTGAAATCGGCTCTTGCGTTCTGGAGTTAGATCGTCAGAAAGAATTCAGACTTATTTTTATATATATAGATATATTAAAATACAAACTATCGTGTTTTGTATTTAAGTTTCCTTATATCGAGTTTTCAATTGGAAAACCAGCGTTAAAAAACATTAGCGCTGTAAACAGGTATCATAGTATATAGGGTTTGTGCAATGTCCGTCATGGTGTCCGTCCGTCTGTTCGTCCGTCCGCCCGCCCGTATGAACGCAACTTCTTTCGAAACCCTTAAAGCTAGAGCCTTGTAACTTAGCAAATATCTTTGTACATATGTATCTTCGTCAGACAATGTGTTAAATTTGGGTCTACGACCCCAAGGGCCTGGAAAATCGATACACCTCGATGTGCAAATCAATGAAACACATATATAGCTCACATTTAAGCAGCTAGAGTCACCAAATTTTGGGGCAAGATAGCCGATGACAATTCTCAAAAACTGCATCGAAAGTTTGGATGCCACGCCAGTGTCGCACGTATTGGGGGGTTTTGGGGGTTCAAACCCCCCCACCCGAAATGAGCAAAAAGAAAAAGAAACAAGTAAGAAGGCTCTAGTTGAGGAATCCCTTAACCCCACATGTTACCCGTACAATCATTTGTTTTTATTTACCCAGTGACCAATATAATCAAACTTCAAACTGCGATATCTCAGGTATTTCTAAACCGATTTTGATCAAGTAAATATTCATAATTTTATTCATAGTTTCAAATCTCATTTTCACAATTTTGAAATCCAAGCTTTTTTTGATATCAATCCAATGTGTATATCGAGAACAAAAAATGTTATCGATAATACGGAACAAACTTGATCTGCTTATGGTATAGGAGAGTTTCAGTGTCAAGTTTGAACTCTGTAGCTTTTATAGTCTCTGAGATCTACGCGTTCACACAGACAGACGGACGGACGGACGGACAGACAGACATGGCTAGATCGACTTGGCTGTTGATGCTGATCAAGAATATATAAACTTTATGGGGTCGAAGTTGCTTCCTTCTGTCTGTTACATACATTTGCACAAAACTATTATACCCTTATTTACCCATTTTATGCGTTAAGGGTATAAAGAAGCAATCATCAAATGTTTAAAATTATCACAGCGCAAAACAGAAATAGTTAATTCGATAAAAAATTTTGCGCTGACCCAAAAAATCTGAGGAATTAGTAGCAAATTCATACTTTCTAAACTAAAGAGGTTGCAATTGCAAAGAGCTTTCAAAACAACTTTTTCGTCTCTGGCACCCCGTCTCAGAAAGTGTATATATGTATGTGAAGCAGCTCACACAGAGTGCGTGAGATAAGTTTTAATGAATGTGTGCATCGTCGGCTGCACTTCCAGAAAACAAAACAAATTACAGATACATGTGTACATATGTATACCGCGCTTGGTTCTTGCTGGCCTAGCTTTGTCCAAATTTCAGTTTTGCATTGTCTTATACATACTCTTTCTTATTTTTTTCGATGACACTAGCAAACAATGTTGTCAACGCTATCACCATACAAATGTTCACGCATGCATATAAACTCTGATAGAGTATTCAGAAAATGAATAAAAAGATCTTTAAATGCTTTGCTATTTTTGTTGAGATTTTGTATATTTCATTTTTTCTGTGGCCTGCATTTACATGTGTGTGTGAGTGTTTGCATACACATCATATTTAGTTGTATTTATTATTATTATTATTTATTATTACAAGGCCATAGTTGGTGCACCTCGACCAGATTGATCTTTTGTCCTGGCCAGTAGGATTATGGATTCTCCTGTAGCCCTAGGCTGCGAATAAAGCTTAGAACTTTATTCGAATAGAGACTCCATATCCTGTGGGGTGGCACGGTTACCTCCCTAAGTTGTTGTGCTCTGCGCCTGCAGAGTGCTGGGCATTCGCACAGTATGTGAGATGACGTCTCCTGGTCTGAGTTACAAAACCGACAGACGTCAGTGTCCGATAAGTTCAATTTCTTGAGGTGATATCTCAGGCAGCAATGGCCAGTGAGAAAACCCGTAAGCGTACGAATGTCATTATTGTTTAGGTTTATAAGACGTTTGGATATATTCTTATCTGGGGTTAGGAAATTTTTGGGTTGGCGTAGCCCCAAGCTGTCGGACCAACTTTTCTTTATTTCCCTTTCTTCCCATGTTCTGAGTACAGCTTTTCTGTGCCCCTTGGTGAGTCCACAGAATGGCTTGGGTCCTATTAGCGGCCTACCTGCTCCTTGCTTAGCTAGAGCATCGGCCAGTTTGGTACCATCATGTCCTTCATGTCCAGGAACCCATCCCACCGAAAGCGTGTTATTTTTTCCGAGAGAGTTCAATAGATGGAAACATTCTTCGACTAGCCTCGACAAGAATGGAATGATCTCAGGGCATTTAGAGATGCCTGGCTGTTGGAGAAAATATAGATCGTAGCACCATTTGTCTTCCTACGAAGGCATTCTCGGGCGTAGATCTCTATCGCGTGTATTTCTGCTTGAAAGATGGTAGGTGTTTTACCCATGGCTATGGCTTTTCTGAACCGTGGTCCAGTAATGCCCGCCCCGGTGTCACCATTCTCTAGTTTAGTGCCATCCGTATACCAGATTTGAGCTCCATTGGGTATGCAAGATAGATCAGCATTCCAAGTGCTTCTGTTTTGTATTGATACAAGGAAGTTTCTTTCAAAGAAAGGGCCCGATAAACTATAGTCCGATAGACGAATGATAGGGTCATTGACAAGAGGCGTGAGGGCCTTTAAGTGACCCGTTAGGTCCCCGAGATTTAGTTCACCGATGGTAAGTCTTAGGGCACCCAGACGAGCCTCCTTCTTAATAAGAATCGGGATCGCTGGAATGCCAGTTATGACACCTAGTGTTGTGCCTGAGGTGGGAGCTTGCCTCTGGCTGCCGGACGTTGAGTTGGCACAGCTGCTGCCCTAGGACCGCTTGCGTTGGCCACTGTGACATTTGCCACTGCCTCGCCCTGAGTAGGGGTTAGCATAGGCGTTGTCTCTGCGACTGCCGGCTGGGCATCCTTGGAGCAACAGGGTGCCTCCTCCGTTGTTGCCAATGTTGATAAGGCCGCTTCATCGGCCTGGGTACGGGATTGTTTACTCTTGGCTTTGAGGCAGACCTTACCAAATGCAAAGTTAAGTTGCCCCTGCTGGCTGCGTAGTTGGTTTGCGGAGTGGGGGTTCAGTGCAATGGTCAGACCGACCATAGGACCCTTTTGCTCCATGTGGAGCACTCTCCAATCCCCTACTCGCATATCCGCGTTCTGTCCCTCTATCAGACCTAGGATATTTTCGGCTTTACTCTCCTTCCCGAAGGTCGGAAAGTAGCCAACAAATATCTCAGGCCGAGAAACGTCGGTTTCAGGTAAGACCTGCAGCTTCGCATCCTTCCACAGATTCAGCTTAGGCACTGTAACCTTTAGCCATTCTGCGGTTGGGGCGTCACCACAGGTCATTACCATCCACCCAGGGCGGAAGGTGCAGCCGCTGAATAGGGGCTTAAAAGTCCCTTTCCTTTGTGCTACTATCGTGCTCAGCACCTCCATCTGCACTCTGCTAAGCTGGTCGGTGGTTAACAGCACCTCCGGATAGCCATGTGGTAGTATGGCTATCTTGTGAGATGCTGCTACTTCTCTGTAGGAAGGTTTGGCACTGCTAGCGGGCGTTGTGGTTGCGGCATATGTTGGAGCATTCACATCAGCTGCAACTGCAGCGTGATGCTTTACTACCGATACCGAACCCGCGCCTTTGGCAGTGGCCAAGATCTTCCTCGGCGTGGGTTCCTTTGGGGGTCGCTTGCGTCGACCGCATGCGTCTGGTCGCCGGAGTGGGTGCAGCCTTCAACTTAAGTGTTTGCCTAAGTGAGGCCTCCAGGGGCTTTTGGGCTAGCTGCCTTGCTTCCTCAAATGGCATAACCTTGTCGAGGAGTACGCGAAGTCTTCTCCTGGCTGCGCCGCCAAGTTTTGGTTTGGCGGGATTTGTGTTTGTCGCTGGTGGTGGTGAGGCTAACAGAGCCTCTTCCTGCTCCTCGGAGATGGAGTTGGAGGCTAGGCTTTCTGGATTGACATCCATAGCCCGAGCATCTGTCTCCATATGCTCAGCTGCAACTTTAGTTTCCTGTAAAGAAACTGGTCCGACCTTAGTCGGTGTGGGGGCAGGGATGTCCCCAAGAATTAAAATTTTTGTTAGTTTCGGTTCCATAAATGATCCCACGAGTAACGGGGAACGACGTATCCCCCAAGGCAGAGCCCCATACCTTGGTTTGGGCACTAATACAACCGGAGGTGCTAGGTATCCGAAGGTCACCGTTATAAGACACACTAACGTAGTGCCATTCATCCCATGGGCACGGTACGATTGACACCCGAGATTACGGGTTTTTTCGAGTTGTCCTCTCTAGATCCGCCATATTTTGTCTAGAGCAGGGGCACCTCGAGCAGGGTGTGGCTCTTCACCACGTATGGTCAGTCATAGTTGTATTAGTGACAAATGTTTTTTCCATTTATTGGCCTGCCTCAACTTTGGCAATGTATGAGGAAGTTAAGAAAATTAAAAATACTTAGAAACAAATCAAAATATAATACACTAGAAAACCCGGCGAACTCCGTTACGCCACCTCGTTTTTTTTAAAACTTTTCGTTTGGGGATTAAAAGATGACGAATGAAATTTTTTAAAAAGCAATATTTTTACTTCATTAAGTAACAGCAAGAAGTGTCAAGACAGAACGTAAGCGAAGAAAACCAAAATATAATATGAGAAAATGCCCGATTGAGCTCGCGAAGATCATTGGCATCATACAATCGCTTGGCATTTTAATATGATCCCACTGCGAACTACAGTGTTGATGACAATTTAGATATTGGAACAATGACGACTGTATGTCGATATTGCAATGCGCTAAAGTTCAAAAGAGAAATGGCTGGATTGTGCTGCGCAAGTGAAAAGTCAAACTTACACCGCAACACCCACTGAATGCATTGTTCGATGGAAGTGTTCCCGATTCCAACTATTTTCTTCAACACATCCTTGAATACAATAACTGTAACGACCAACTTGATAGCGTGAAATTTCATCGTGGTGTTCGAGGATTGCAATCCTTAAACCGCCATATTACTGCCTTTCGTTATGACAGTTCGACTATTGTCATTTGGTGATCTACGCCGATACAGCTGATAACCATCGTGACAGTCTCCGCCACTAATTTCCGTGGATATCCTTTAGAGCACTTTCCATCGACCATGCAAGGTGATTGGGGATTGATGGCACCACACGGTCCATGAATCATATTAGTAGTAACAACACCATGTAGGTCTGGATCGACTTCATGATCAGGAATCTCGTCACATATGATATCATCTATTTGGTCAGGCTGAATTCATTTCACTAACCAAATAAGAATGTGCGCGTGCGGCAGGCCTCGCTTTTGCCATTCGATTGAATACATCCATACGTTCTGTGATATCTTGTCTACCACTTGATGTTGGTCCGGGAAGCAGCAATTTATTAATTTCTAACCATTTTGGATTACACGTAAAAGAAATAAAGAGATCTGGCCGACCGTAATGACGAACATATGTCATTGCATCTTGTGCATAGTCATGCATATGACGTGGACTACCAATGTACGTCGCCGGCAGAACAGTTAATCTACCAATATTAGCTGCATTTCCTTCAGTACTAACTGAATCACGTAAATTGATGTACTCCTCAGAACGCAGTTTGGCTTGGTACAATACTCACAAACAACATCCATTTGCCCAATGCAAACGCTACGATGCAAGCTGTAATCATCGCGGCAATCGTATCGAAAAGCTGCTCGATTCAAATCAGCTCTTGAGAAATATCCTCTGCATCGCTGAGCTGTTTCACGGGCTGCTTCCCTTTGCTCTTGTGATTGAGAAGCACGAAGTTAAGCCATACTATCGCGGCGCTGTTCACGTGCAATTTCTTGTTCTTCTTCAGTTCTTTCATTTGCAATATTTCGTTGCTGGCTTGTATGTCTCGTGCGGTGGCCGATGTTCCCACGTCGTCCTCTAGGCATTTTAGACTATGGACAGACTGGTGAATTTAACCGCAAATGCACAATACACATAATTTACACTGATCAACTTACCACCTTAAAGACAAATAGTTGCTGTTGAAATTTAATTAAAGTTTGCACAATAAACGTGTTTCCAGTTGAACTGTTAACAAACGAATAACTTTATCGTCAAAACTGAACATATTACAATGAGAAGCTGTCAAACAATGTAACGACATGTAATCCAAAGGTAACATGATAAAGGATTTTCGTTAAGGGTGTAAAAAACTTTCCCGGGTTTCCTGCATTCCTGTTGAACATTTTCCTGAAATTTCTATGCTAAAAACCTCACGAAGCCCTAGACCTTGCCAACGAATGCAAAAGCGTTGAAATCGGCTCTTGCGTTCTGGAGTTAGATCGTCAGAAAGAATTCAGACTTATTTTTATATATATAGAAGATATGTAATATAAAATTTAATTTACAAATTTCAAAAAATAAACTAAAAAAAATTGTCCAAATACACGCATAAAAATGTTTGGGATCATTTTCTTTCAAACCCCCTCGAAAATACTTTTAGCGTGCGCCCCTGTGCCACGCCCATCTCTATCGCCCCCAGCCCTTAAATAATATACAAAAATGCCTGTATCTTCTACAGTTTTGAAAGTATAGCCACCAATTTTGGTAGGAAGTTAGATGCTGAAGTCTTACAAAGATATGCATCAAAACTGTGGAAACATTGTTAGTGACATCCGTAACAGATGTGCATCTACTTATTGGATTCCACGAACACTTATACCGCCCACCTCAATATCATTCTCAGTTTTTGCACTTGAGTCTCCAAACTTGATAGGGAGATAGAAGGTGCCATCCGCCACAGATATGCATCACAAATTTGAATGTCACGCCTACCCCTTCTGTTTGTCTTTTTATACCCAAAACCCCCATATGTTACAAATACACACAAACTTGCATATGTGCTTTGCTTGCTTGTTCGAAAGTGTATATCAATAATGTTTGTGTGTTACGTTTTGTCGGAGTTAGATAAGCATCAAGTAAGCAAATCTACCACTATACAAAGATGTTCAAGATAAATTATTTTCGCGCAAAGGGCTCAATATAAAAAAAATATATACAAATTGCATGTATACAACTTTTTTGCATTTAATATACATACATATATGCATATATATGCACATATATGTATGCAGATTACATTTTTTTAAGCTTCTATTTGTTAGTGCGTTTGTTTTTGCACGATATATACATATATTTGCACATACATTTTTTGTTATATGTATGTACTACGTGCATTTGCAACACCAACCAAAATTACAAATGTCAGAGACACAAAGAAGAAAAGGGAAAAACGGAGGCACACACTGTGTACTTGGTTTTTGCAATTATCAGCAAGTGCGTCACAGCGCATGTGTTTTGTTTTTGTAAACTCGGTCGCGGTCAAACTCCCAGCTTGTGTGACAATGAGGCGCCGCGGAATGAGGTAAAGTGACAAATTCAGGACATTTTTTGTATGGGAGGTCCTTGAAGGAGTGGTCCAAATTAAAAATCCTTTCTTAGTGCTCACTTTCAACCTGAATGGAATATTATGTGAAAATTTCAGCCTTCTAGCTCTTATCGTTTAGGCTGTGGGTCTCTCAACAATCAGTCAGGCAGTCAGTCAGGACAAACTCTTTTATATATATAGATAAGCACGCTCCATAACATAAGTGTATGGGAGGTGCTCCAAGGAGTTGTCGGATCGGGTCCAAATTTTGAATTTTTGCAATTTTTTTACACGCCTCCATGTCCTGACAAAGTTTCGTAATAATTAATTTTAAAGCATAGCTCAAGTACAAAAGTTGGGAAAAAAGGACTTAAGTGCTCAGGAGGTACTCGAAGTAGTGGTCCAAATTAAAAATCCTTTCTTATTATTCACTTTCAACCTGAATGGAATATTTGGTGAAAATTTCAGCCTTCTAGCTCCCGAAGGAACAGCAAACCTAGTGGGAAGCATGCGCAGGCGCTTACAGGCATTTATCCAGTCGAAGGGAGGTCCAACAAAATATTAGACATCCTTAAATATGATCCTTTATGAGTTTTTGGCAATGTGCCAATACTTTTTTGTTGTTAGCTTATGCAGTTTTTCCTTATTTTATATAATACTAGTAAGTGTCCCGCTTGCTTCGCTGCGCCGATAGTTTTTACAAAATTTTAGCAATAGATATAAAATTAATAAGTTAGAAAATTTTGAACAACATATTAAAGCAAAGTATTCTATATTTTATTCAGTGTGCCATTTTCGTATTGGCTTATTTCATTTCCAAAAGTGACTGACCATGAATGGTTATAATTTCTGGATTTCTTTGACACCGCAGCAATATTTTTTGCCGCCGCTTCAGCCTCAGCAGTAAATCCACCCCGTATCATATTCTGGTGTGCTTTCTTTTCTAGACGCACACTATGTGTATTTTGTTTTTGAAATTATCTGCAAGTGCGACGCGAGACGTCACCCTCAGTGAGAGTGTCCAAGGCGTTGTCGGATCAGGTCCAAATTTTGCATTTTTTTTTTTTTTTTTTTTTTTTTTTTTTTTTTTTTTAAAAAAAAAATTTATTTTAGAAAGATAGTCGCCAAATTTTCAAAAATAGGACATGAGTCAAACTGAGTAAAACACGCTCCATAACAGGAGTTGTTGGATAGGGCCCAAATTTTGCATAAATAATTTTTTACACGCTCTCCATGTCCTGACCAAATTTAAATAATTGATTAATTTTAAAGCATAGCTCTAGTACAAAAGTTTGGAAAAAATGGACTTAAGTGTTTATGAGGTACTCGAAGGAGTGGTCCAAATTAAAAATCCTTTCTTAGTGCTCACTTTCAACCTGATTGGAATATTTGGTGAAAATTTCAGCCTTCTAGCTCTTTTCGTTTAGGCTGTGGGTCTCTCAACAATCAGTTAGGACAAACTATTTTATATATGTCGGGGCAAGGTTTTCATTATTGTTGTCCATAGTCGTTTTTAATTGTATTTTGTAGATTTATTTGTCGTTAACGGTTATTTTTTGTATCAACGTGCTTCAGTGCAGTGAGTCCCTCCTCGTGGTTGCCGCAAAAGTGCCGTCTCACTTCCGCCTCTCGACCGGCCACCACCATCAGGGCCACACTCGGCGATACTTATCGAAATATCGCCACACTGCCAAGCAACACTGTCTCAAGCAACACTGTCTCAAGACAACACTACTCGCCTCAAAGGCGATAAATTCAAGAATAGTAATCGAAATTACTTTCGCTCCGACACGGCCATTCTGACGAAGACACGTCCTCGTGTGGCGTCTCAATATCAAGGATCTCTCGTGTCCCTAATCCACGTGACGCTTCTAGTTACTGAAAACCTTCGTCTCTCGTAGACGGATAACACTAATCTGGTTCAAAAACAATTTATCGTTCCTCTTGAACGGATAACCATCGTTCCACCGAACGGATAATCATCGTTCCTCTGAACGGATAACCATCGTTCATCTGAACGGATAACCATCGTTCCACTGAACGGATAACCATCGTTCCACATGAACGGATAACCATCGTTCCACTGAACGGATAACCACAATATACTTTGCTTATCAGAATAATTTATTGTTTCGTCAGACATATATCGTTTACTAAAATTTAAACTTAATTTATTAGTTTTGTAGACTAGTCCTATTCGGTCTCATTTAAATTCAATGACGAGTCGTCCTGTACACTGTCAATGTCAAACTCACTTGGAACATGACCGTCGGGAATCTTTCTAGTATTTTCGTGGCAGTATTTGTACAGTCTGTTACCTTTTAAAGACTTCAACGTATATCTGTTACCGTCTAGAACTTCAACAACTAAAAATGGTCCCTTAAACTTAGGGTCCAGTTTAGTCTGGTGCCTTTCCTCGTTTTTCAAAAGAACATAATCACCGATACTATGTCGATTAACTACAGCCTTGGTTTTATCAAAACGCTCCTTATCATAAGACGCTACCGTCTTCATATTATCACAAGCACGCGATCTGACACTATCTAAATCAACAACTGATTCCGTTTCTAAAGGAGTAACTAGGCCAAAGGGTCGAGCTTCTTTTCCTATCAACATTTCCAAAGGGCTTGCACCTGTTGTACGATTGATTGTGCAGTTTAATGCTAACTGTACCTCACCAAGGGCATCTTGCCAAGATTTCTCGCTAGACTCAACAGCTGTCAATAGGTTCTTTAGCGTGCTCATTACCCGTTCGACTTGACCATTTGCACGACTTGAGCCTGTGGAAATTAAATGTAGCTTAATGTTTTGTGTAGAACAAAAGTCTGAAAACTTTGAACTTGCAAAACATCTTCCCTGATCGGCTATTATACGACTTGGGACCCCAAAAAGCGAAATGGATGATCTCATAGCCTTCATGCAACTTTCCGTATCTAACTTTAGAGTGTGATAGAGATATACGAATTTTGTAAACGCGTCAACTTGGACGATGATATATTCCTTTAAGTCACTTTTACCACTCAGTTTTCCCGTTATATCGACGTGAACGGTATGCCAAGGAATACTAACTTTCGGTATAGGATAAAGTTCAGCCTGTACTTTTCCAGAAGGTGATTTGGCAACCCGACAGGTAATGCAGTTGTCAACGAACTTGCGAACATATTTGTTCATTTTGTCAAACCAGTAGTGCTGATAAATCTTATCAAGAGTCTTTTGCCATCCAAGATGCATAATTGACTCATGTATCTGGTTGACCACTGACCACCTGAAAGCGCGCGGTACAACTGGCAAACATCGTGATCTATTATTCTTCTGAATCTTTCGAAACAATACTCCTTTTCTTAAGTCATATGTTTTGGCCAAATCTTCCGATAACTCGTTGGAATTGAGTTTCTTTACTATTTCATTAATCTCGGGGTCTAGACGTTGTTCTACTAATAACCAATCACCCGATATCTCTGCCAAGTTTACTCGCTTTTCTGGAACTTTATTCAATTCAGCCAACACTTTCGAAGAGACTGGATTCCTAGATAGAAAGTCAACATGGGCCATTCGTTTTCCTTCTCTGTACTGGATGTCAAAGTTAAATGACTGCAAATAAGACCACCACCGATGGACTCTAGGGGTAAGGTCAATTTTGGTACGTGACGCTTTCAATGAGTTGCAATCTGTATATACCACAAACTCTTGCCCAAGCAAATAATGCCGGAAGTGTTTTACAGCCTCGACTACGGCCAAGGTTTCGAGTTCATACGAATGATACCTAGATTCAGCAGAGGTTGTGGTTTTACTGAAATATTCTACCACGTGAAGTTTATTATCAATACGGTGTAAGAGAATTGCACCATAACCAAGAGAACTGGCGTCCGTATGTAACTCAATCGGATACTTGGGATCGAAGATTACTAAAACTGGTTCATGAGTGAGAATGGTTACGATTTTCTTTCGAATCTCTTCTAAATCATCTCTCCAAACAATATTAACATTTTCTGACGTGAGAGAATACAGAGGCTTCATTATTTTGGAAAAATTCGGAATAAACTTACGAAAGTAGGAAGCCAATCCAATGAACTGTCGCAATCCAGTAACAGTCTTTGGAGGTGGCAAGGAACTTAAGGCAATAATTTTTCTCGGATTTGGTCGAATTTCTCCCGCTCTGACCTCATATCCTAAATACTGAACAACTGTTTTCAGAAAACTGCATTTAGTAATATTAAACACAAATCCCGCAGTCGTAAGGACATCTAACACTGTTTTCAACCGTTCTAAGCCCAATTCAATTGTTGGCGACACAATCATAATGTCGTCCATATAGACAACGACAAATGAATAAGCAATATCACCCAAAGCTTTCATAACTGCCCGTTGGAAAACAGCCGGCGCATTCTTAAGACCGAAAGGCATTCTCAGATACTCAAATTGACCATCCGGAGTTACAAATGCTGTACATTCTATAGAATCGGAATGAACCGGAATCTGGTGGAAACCACTAGCCATATCCAAACAGGTAAAATAATTTGCACCCCGAAGTCTGGCAATCTGGTCACTTATAAGTGGCAGGGGGTATTTGTCGGCGATAGTGTTTGAATTGAGCTCTCTATAGTCAACACATAAACGATTTGAACCATCTTTCTTTTTCACGAGCAAAATAGGACTTGAGAATGGGGAGCAGCTAGGACGGATGATATTGTTTTTAAGTAGCTCATTCAACTTGTCACGAACTATCTGTCTCTCATCGGGACTAAGCCTATAAGGTCGGCGTTGGACTGTCTTATTAGGGTCGGCTAGTCGAATCTTTATTTCTCCCGTGGTAACTCGTGTAGATGGTATCTTTTGTACAAAAGCTTTGGAATAATTTTCGAGTAACTTTATTAATGTTTCTTTTTCACTGTTCTGTAAGTCGGTGTCAAGGTCTGTAAGGTTGTGTGGTTCTTCGACTTGTGAACATAGGTCAACAGATTTGGTTTTAACAATTGTAAACTTGTCTGGCATAATGATGACATTGAAACCTTGACTAAGAATTTCTCGTCCTATAACAACATCGTTCTTTAAATTGTCATTTTGCACTACATGAAACAATATTTCTAACACGTAGTCATTTATCTTAACCTCACTTAATATTTGCTGAGTACTATATATACCGGTGTTCCCGATACCTTTTAACATAATGATGTTGTTGATCCTCTTTCCAGATAGCTTACCGCTAATTTTCTCTTTTATTAGAGAACACTCTGCACCCGAATCGAAACAGGTTTGAAATACTTCAACTCGCTGCATCATTTTTCCTGCTGGCTCGGATACGAAACATTGGTTCACCATCTTCTGCTGCGTCACTTGTTGTTTTCCTCCTCCCTGTGGGCATTTGTTCGCAATGTGTCCCTGCTGGCCACACTTATAGCAGATGATGGTTGTCCTTACTTCCTGTGTTTTCGTCTCATTCGCCATCTGCCGCATCTTACTCCTACACTCTGCTATCTTATGGCCTGGTTTTGCGCAGAAATGGCACACTGCTGACAACACTCTCTTCTTTTTAGCTTCAGGTCCAGAATCCACGTCATTGTCATGAGAACGAATTTTACGGAAATTAAACGACTTCAGTTCGGAATGAAGATCGCTTCTAGTATTGACTTTCGAAGTAAAAACGACTCGCTGCAAACGGCTATCGATGTTGGCCATATGCGCAAGCACAATCGAGACAGCAATTTCTTCAGTGTTCTTATTGGCCCAAGCGGTTGTTAGCGATGTCACTAAGCGGCTAGCAAAAACCGCATGGCACTCGTTGTTAGACGGACGGCTGTTCAACATGTTGAAAAACATTGCTGCTGGCGTTTCATCGTTGCCGAATCTTTTAAGAAGTAACTCTTTGAACTCGTTCCACTTCATTCCAGAGTACGAAATCTGCGTCAACCATTGTGAAGCACTTCCCTCCATTGCGTTGCTTAAAGCCATGATGAGGCGGCTTCCTTCGAGTGGCTGCTCCGTCAAAATTATGTCCGCAGTTGTACACCATTTTAAAGCATCTGCACCCGCTGCGTCAGGATTGTATTTTGGCAGCACAACGCCACGCGCTTGCTGATGCTCAGTCTTTGATGCTTCCATATTTTTCATCATTTGCAATAAGTTTTGGTTTTGCATCTCCATAATAAGGCGAAGCTGATCCATCGAAATCGTTGGCGCCGAAGCCGATCCCACTTCTGATGTCGGGGCAAGGTTTTCATTATTGTTGTCCATAGTCGTTTTTAATTGAATTTTGTAGATTTATTTGTCGTTAACGGTTATTTTTTGTATCAACGTGCTTCAGTGCAGTGAGTCCCTCCTCGTGGTTGCCGCAAAAGTGCCGTCTCACTTCCGCCTCTCGACCGGCCACCACCATCAGGGCCACACTCGGCGATACTTATCGAAATATCGCCACACTGCCAAGCAACACTGTCTCAAGCAACACTGTCTCAAGACAACACTACTCGCCTCAAAGGCGATAAATTCAAGAATAGTAATCGAAATTACTTTCGCTCCGACATATATATAGATAAGCACGCTCCATAACATAAGTGTATGGGAGGTGCCCCAAGGAGTTGTCGGTTCGGGTCCAAATTTTGCATCCATAATTTTTTTACACGCCTCCATGTCGTGACCAAGTTTTGTAAGAATTGATTAATTTTAAAGCATAGCTCTAGTACAAAAGTTGGAAAAAAAAGGACTTAAGTGCTTAGGAGGTACTCGAAGGAGTGGTCCAAATTCAAAATCCTTTCTTAGTGCTCACTTTCAACCTGATTGGAATATTTGGTGAAAATTTCAGCCTTCTAGCTCTTTTCGTTTAGGTTGTGGGTCTCTCAACAATCAGTCAGTCAGTCAGTCAGGACAAACTATTTTATATATATAGATAACTGGTATCAAAGTATATTGCAGTCGGTTGTGTCCGACTGCAAAGTTTTTACTTTTTTTTCATTGGGAATGGCACCGGCACCAAGACTGAAAGATATTTATAGGGTCAAACAGGCAAAAAATGCAAACACAGTTGTCGACCCTGCAATAATTATTATACCCCGATTGCACTGGAAGCAAAATGCATGTATGCAATTGGAGCTCGGATATGCTACATATATTGAGTTTGAATCTAGTTTCCAGAATGGGAATCATGTTTAAATTTTCCCCGTTGGTAGCCTTTTTTCCCATTTGATCCGTTTTCTACCAACTGGGAAAAAAGGCTACCAACTGGAAAAATGTTAATGTTAACGTTACAGAGCACTTTAACAGAAGCGATATCAACAAATTGTTAATCGATATTGGTTTAAGCAATGCCATTTTGAGTATTACAGCATGTGTAAAAATAAAAATCCATGCAAACGTACCAGACCCTGTTAAAGAAATATGCTGAAACCAATTGGTTGTGTAGTGGAATCGCCTCATTCCCAACTTGCTGTTAATGACAAATTCTGATTAATGGAATCGGGGTATTACATTCGATAAAGCACGTGATAAGATCGCTCTCATGCGGGCAGCGGGGGAGTATCGTCAAACGGCAAAGAAGCTACTAAACTTGCAGTTGTTGGGCTTTGACTCGTGCACGCCTTTTTACATTAACGCACAAGAGAGCCATGCTTTGTTTAAAGAGGCTATGCGGATGAAGCGACAAAAAGTCTTATCTGCAGTTTTCTGCCGACGCTCATGCGTTTATGTATGTATAAAGAAGTGAGAAGGCAGAGCCAGTGTGCGTGGAGAGCTTTCAAAAGCTCTTACAACTTCAAGCCGACAGCTCTTCAATTTCGGCTAATGCTTCGCCTGAATGAGCGTCAATTGGATTCTGTTTATGGTATATGTTTTGCATTTGTCACAATTTTCGTATCAATTCCAATTTTTATTTGTATTTTACATTAATTTACCTGCCTATTATTATTGTTGTTATTATTAATAATCTATATTAAGTGTTAAGTTTTGTAAAATATTCTGGTGTGCTTTAGTTAGGTTCTAAATTCAAACTGGTAAGATGTCCAAAGCTCTGATTAATTCCAAAGCGAGCAGCCATGCCATGGTTAGAGTTTTATGTAAGCAACCTAGTGGATTAGAAATTTGCCATATAAATGCTCAAAGCCTTGCTAAGAAGATGGATGAAATTCGTTATATCTTTGTAAAATCTAATGTTGATTTTGTCTGTGTCTCTAAAACGTGGTTTGTCCCATATTTAAGTGACTTGTCTATTCTTTGTAATGGCTTTAATGTTTTTCGTTCCGATCGTGTAAGTCATGCAGGTGGTGTAGCAGTGTATGTAACCAAAAGAATTAGGTGTAAGGTTGTATTAAGTCATCCCCGTGACAGTCAAATTGAATATTTATTTCTAGATCTAAATGGGGTAAATTAAGATATGAAGATTCTTCTCGGGTGTGAGTAAAGGGCAAATAAGAACTTAGATTATTTAGGCATGATCAATTCAATTGAAAACGCATCATTAAGTTATACTTATGTGATTATACTTGGTGACCTGAACAGTAATATGAATTAAGAAAAAAGTTTATTATTAGATTTTAACGCACTGGGTCTAAAGTTTAGACTCTAAAGGCGGGTTTACAATGTCAGCGTGAGATTGGAAAATGTTTTGTCCCTGTCTGACACAAATATTTTTCACATAAGTTCGTCTCACTCATTTCCAATCTCAAACCGACCTCACTTGCATCTCAGATTGGAGTGGAAAAAAGCTTTTCGAAAATTTGGTTTAAAAGCTCTCAATAGATGGCTTTTTTCGAAATTAGTTACATGTGCTCCACAGTTTTTACCTCTATTTTACTCAATACAGAGGCAAATAATAATATAAATCACAATTTAGCATTCATTTAGTGCATATTAACGAATATATAAACAATAAAATCATTGTTATATAAAAAAGCAAATCGATAATTTTTGCGCCATTTCACATATGTAAGCCGAGTTCGAAAAACAATCAGCTGATTGTTCGAATTGCATTTATGTTCACAATTCAGCTGACATTGTTAACGCGCGGGTAAAAATAAATAAAAATAAATGAGTGCTTATGGAGTGTCACCTCCAAGGCATTTTAAAACAAGCAATTGCGGGAGCAAGAACTGCCTGCATCATCATATTATTATATGATAAAACAATAGCTTGTTTGTTTTCCATGATTTATAATAAATTTTAATACACTTCTGTACAATTTTTGCCACAAACATAAAATGAACATCAGCTGTTCACAGCTAATTGACAGCTAACAGCTAATTTCGAAAATTCGAACATACTTTCACGCTGACTTTGTAAACTACCAGTGTACGTCTCAGATTGTTAAAAGCTTTAATCCAATCTCACGCTGACATTGTAAACCCGTCTTAAACCTTGTTAATGAAACAACACCAACGCATTTTTCACGAACTACAAATACTCTACTTGATGTCATTTTTGTAAATGATATGGATGAAGTTATGTTTTATGACCAAATATCAGTACCTGAATTCTCTAAACATGATCTCATTTTTCTGTCGTATAATTGACTTGCCTTTATTAACCAAATTATTCAATTTAGGGATTTTAAGAATGTAGATAATAGTATGTTATATAGTGACTGTAGTACGTGTTATACCCCGATTCCACTGCTAGCAAAATGCATGTATGCAATTGGAACTCGGGAATGCAGCATTAATTTGAATTAGATTCCTATGTACTGAATCTGAATCATATTCAATTTCGCTCAGCTGGAATCGACATTCCACATTGCATTAATTATATACGGACTTTGGCTGTTACGAAGATGCTCATGTTGCGTTAACAGAGGAGCATTATAGTGCTGAAACCAACAAAAATACCAAATTTCTTATCGATATTTGGTTATGAACAGTGCCAAATTGAGTAAAACAGCTTGTCAACAAGTGCAATGCACACATACAAACAAAACAAAACTAGCAGTCAGCTGTCCTTTAAGTTGGATTGATAGTGCAACGACCTGCATTACCGACTTCGCTGTTATGAGAAATGCAGCCTAGTGGAATCGGGGTATTATTGGGACAGTATATACTCTCTTCCGTCGGTGGACACCCAGCTAGGCCTGCTACAAAGAAACATATGAGGTGTTCACCAGATCCGTTTCATCGTTTCATGTTTTATGCTTGAAACGCTTAGCTCGTGAAGGAGAAGGAGAAAGGCCAATGAGCTGAAAAGCATCATGCCGCGCCGTAGATGTTGGGTCAACTCATATTTAAAAAAACGGGGTGAAAAAGGACGCTTCATAAGCGATTTTCGCAACATGATTTACACCCCAACTTGCGTTTTATGTTTTTTCCAAAGTCCATTTTCAATCTTGTTCACTTGCTGCCCGACATAATAGTAAACTTATAATTCCATTTTTAAGAACAGCTGATTGTGGAATCCACACTGGTTCCACTATCGGAACTATCGATTAACTTTGCTGATGCTTGCTGGGAATTGAATAAAAATTAACAGGCAGGAAAATTTAGGACAACTGTTTTTTTTATATAGAGTTGAACATAAAAATTCCATTCCGGGCGTGCTGGGAATGGGCCTTTATAAGATAATACCTATAGGCAATACAATTAAGATTCTGATTGCATATTTCTATTTAAATGTTTAGTGTTCATAAATAAACACGTTGCCCCTTACCACTGGTGGGGGGAAGCAAAACAGCGAATAATTCGGCTCGAAGGACCAATGAAACAAGCCAAGTTGCTTCTTTGAGTACTATTTTAATACTTCTTATTCTTAAACTTATTTTCTAGTGGACTGTATGTATTTATTAGGCCGATAGTCGCGGAAGGCGAGAATCGGCTCTATAGCAACGTGTTTATTTATGAACATTTAGTAAATAAGTATATTAATTTTTTGTAATCTTAAGGCCCATTCCCAGCACGCCCGGAATGGAATTTTTATGTTCAACTCTATATAAAAAAAACAGTTGTCAGAAATTTTCCTGCCTGTTAATTTTTATTCAATTTCCAGCAAGCATCAGCAAAGTTAATCGATAGTTCCGATAGTGGAACCAGTGTGGATTCCATAATCAGCTGTTCTTAAAAATGGAATTAGAAGTTTACTATTATTTCGGGCAGCAAGTGAACAAGATTGAAAATGGACTTTGGAAAATTTTGATAAAACACCGTTGGGGTGTAAATCATGTTGCGAAAATCGCTTATGAAGCGTCCTTTTTCACCCCGTTTTTTAAATATGAGTTGACCCAACATCTACGGCGCGGCATGATGCTTTTCAGCTCATTGGCCTTTCTCCTTCTCCTTAGAACTATAAAAGCAGCTATTGCCATCATGAATTCACCGTTTTCCATTTGTTTTTATTTAATTTTTCACAATTTGTTGTCACAATGACCGATTTATTTTGTAAGTAATCAAGTAAGGTGACCAACAAATATTTACATTTTCCATAAAAATATTTAGAACATCTGGTCACCCTAACTTTATGTGGAACCTAACGAAATAATAAGCACTTTTCATAAATGAAATTTTTATTTGCTGGGAATGGGCCTTTAAACAGCAATTTTATGATGTGACTAGTGCACTAATTTATAAGTACCACTACTTGTAGCACTACGATTAATAAATCAAACACATCTTCCATTTGCTATTTTTGTTTTGATATAATTTTCAAGCTGACATTTGTAAGTTTGGTTGCTGTTGCAAAAGCACATATGTATGTACATTAGGGTGCATCGATTTGTATGGACCCAAAAAAAATGAAAAATGGTACCACATATTCGTAATCTACGGTCAATTCTAAGATGTTTTCACCAAGAAACCATGGTTCTAAAATCAATTCCTAGATCCCGCTTTTTTAGTTGAAAATTTGATTTTTTTGAAATGGGTTTTAGCCACAGTTGTTTGGGTTTTCTTAAAATATCTTTTGTGTTTGTGTGTTGTGTGGTATCAGCACTCTTGTTGAGACCAGGACTTTAAAACTTAAAGGACCAAATGTTCTTAAAAGGACAATTTTCTTATTTTATTATTTTAAGATGTATTTATAGACAAATCGTTCACATCAACGATATTTTATTGCTCAAAGGACATTTGAACTGTCCTTAAAATGCATGTAATTGTGGAAAATAATTTCAATTCGCTTTAATGTTTGTTTGTATCCACCTTTTGTTTGCCAAGAAGTTTGGCCAAATGTCACGCTTAGACTTATTTTTTGACACATTTTGATAAGTGTTTAGGAAACATTTCAGTTTTCTAACGACACTTCTTTTGTGAATAATTGCAATGTTAAGTCTACTCCAAATTCGAACAATTTTTTCTGCTACAATTTCAGAAAAAATTGAATGTGAATTCTTTTTCAGAGTTTTTTCCTTCTCATGCTCGCTCAAAAAGAATATGCATTTTAAAACATCGCGGTTACTTGGCAAATTAAGCCCACTGAAATCACTTGGCAAGCCAAAAGCGGTAATATCGTAATGTGGATCAAAATTTGACCCACTCATTACTGAGCTCTCCAAATTGGAGGAATCAATTGACATTGCCGATGAGTCCATAATAAAATATATTTTCGAAAGATAAATGCTGCGGAGAAATTCGTACTGACACCTTTGTTGTTTGAATGCTAAGTGATTATTGTAGGCTGCAGTTTTAAAGAATAAGTTAATATTCTGTAATTCTTATCTCGCTTATCACAAGTACCGCTATGAATGCCTAGCATAAGTCGTGGGTCGCATCACAGCTATTGCAGACGAAATTTAATTAAATCAAACGTTATATTTGCATTTAAGTCAATAGTAAAACTGAAATGATCAATATGCTGTGCCCTTTTTGTTACAGGAAATTAATTCAAATGCAACAAAATTAAATAGCTACATTGACAGATAATTAAAAAGTTTATTGTTTTTAACGTATTATGTCCCACTGTAACTGTCTTGTAAGTTACAGTCGAACTTCCATACAACGAATCTCAAGGTTATAAGAAAACACTTTGTTTAGTAAAAAATTTGTTATATGAAGAGCAAAACTCACCAAAATGTGGTCCATTGATAAATTGGGTATATAGAAAAGTTCGTTGTGTGGAGGTTCGTTATACAGAAGATCGACTGTATTATTGATTGCGTGTGCGATAACAGTACAGTAGCCAAAGTAAGTTTGTCACGAAATTTTTCAAACAAAAGGTGGATACAAACAAACATTAAAGCGAATTGAAATTATTTCCCACAATTACATGCATTTTAAGGACAATTCAAATGTCCTTTGAGCAATAAAATATCGTTGATGTGAACGATTTGTCTATAAATACATCTTAAAATAATAAAATAAGAAAATTGTCCTTTTAAGGACATTTGGTCCTTTAAGTTTTAAAGTCCTGGTCTCAACAAGAGTGCTGATACCAGTTTCGTCAGGATCGGATCAAAAACACAAAAGATATTTTAAGAAAACCCAAACAATTGTGGCTAAAACCCATTTCAAAAAAATCAAATTTTCAACTAAAAAAGCGGGATCTAGGAATTGATTTTAGAACCATGGTTTCTTGGTGAAAACATCTTAGAATTGACCGTAGATTACGAATATGTGGTACCATTTTTTACTTTTTAAATCGATGCACCCTAATGTACATACATACATATAGTGGGGAGCAAAAGTGAGTACATGTTAAAGAAATTGACTTTCGTCGACAATAAAAAATTAAGCACACAAACAAATTATAGGTAGGATAGGTAATTTAAATTCCGTTTTATATACCACAACAAGGCAGCAGCTTACTGTTGACATTCGCAAACCAACAAATACAAACGAAACTTACATCCTAGGAGGAGATTTGAATTGCAGACATCGAGACTGGGGTTGCAGTCGAGCTAACTGCTGAGGCAATATCTTGTGCAAAAAAATGGCCTCCTATAATATTCATATGTCCTGCAAGCCACTCTTATTTCCCGGCGAGCAGAAATAGAAATGGTTCCACATTAGATGTTTTTCTTTCAAACTGTGGAAGATTATTGTCGCAAGCCCGTGTATTAAACGATCTAAGTTCCAATCACATGCCTGTTCAAGTTGTTTTTAACAAACGGCCGATTAACACTGGGACATTTAGATTTAACCTTGACAGAGCTAACTGGACTAATTTCGCAAGATATATTAGAGATAATCTTTTCGAAACGCCACTTACTGAAATAAGAGATAGTAGCCAAATTGACAATATGATTGTAGATTTTAACAGAGTGCTGACAGCAGCCAAGGAAGCTAAAATACCAAAAATTATAGCATTTTACACTTCAAAACGGCTACCACCACACATCAAAGCTTTAATAAGGCTAAGAAACAATATGCGCCGCTCGTGGCAACGGGTTAGAAATAACTTTGATATCGCCTTAGTCCGACAATTAAACATTTGCATCAAAAAAGAAATAAAAACGTTTCGAAATACTTCCTGGAATATTCTACTGTCAAGTTTAGACAAAGGGTCATCGCCCTTTTGAAAGTTGACAAAAATAATTAAAAACAAATCTTCTTGCATTCCTTTCTTAACTACAGGAACAACCCAAGCAACTACAGCCGAGCTTAGGTGCAAGGCCCTTGCACAAACATTTCTTGAAAACTATTTTAGTTCAATCAGCCCAAGCGACCAAGCCACGGAGGAAGACGTACACGACTGCATCCTGGCACTAAATTTCGAACATATAATCCTCAAAATAGCAACCTTACCAATTCTGCCACAGTTGGGAATATAATTAAAAAAAATTAAGCAAAGAAAGGCACCCGGATTGGTCAATATTGATAATATTTGCTCATAGCGCTCCCACGCAAAGGCATTCGTTATTTCACTGTCATTATAAATGCATGCCTTTTATTTTGTTACTTTCCACATTTCTGGAAGATTTTAAAAGTGATTCCTATAAAAAAGCCACAAAAACCTGCAGAGTGCCCTTCTTCATATAGGTCAATTAGTCTATAATCCTCTGTGAGTAAAGTCTTGGAAACAGTCATTAAAGTCAAGCTTACCACATTTGTAGAAGACAAGGAAATTTTGCCCAACCAGCAGTTTGGTTTTCGCAAAGAGCACAACTCAGTACAACCATTAGTCCGTATCAAAACAAGTAAGAAGAAGAATCCCGACTAGGACATACCCTTAACCCGATACCTAACGCTTACAGTTACCTATGTGTATTAAATCAGTGACCAATATGACCAAACTTCAAACTGCGATATCTCCGGTGTTTCTTAACCGATTTTGATCAAATTATTATATAGTTAAATATTCAATATTTTATCCGTAGTCTTAAACCTCATTTCCACAATTTTGAAATTGAGGACTTTTTTGTTATCGATCCCATGTGTACATCGGAAACCAGAAATGTTATCGAAAATTTAAAGCAAACTTGATCTTCTCATGGTATAGGAGAGTTTAAGCTTCAAGTTTGAAGTCTGTAGCTCTTATAGTCTCTGAGATCGGCGCTTTCATACGGACAGACAGACAGACGGACGGACAGACGGACATGGCTAGATCGACTCGGCTGTTGATGCTGATCAAGAATATATATACTTTTTAGGGTCGGAGATGCTTCCTTCTGTCTGTTACATACATTTGCACAAAACCATTATACCCTTATTTACCCATTTTGTGGGTTAAGGGTATAAAAATAGTAATAGACAATTTTTATAATTCTCGCTTCACAGGCATGGTGTTCCTAGACATAAAAGCTGCTTTTGATTCCGTGTGGCCTAACGGTCTAATTTACAAAATGTCAAGTCTTAGCTTTCCACCTGAGCTGTTCAAAATTGTTCACAGTTTTTTGAGCAACAGATCATTTTCCGTTCACATTGGCCTTGTAAAATCCACTACTAAAAATATCCCAGCGGCTGTCCCCAGGGGTTTTGTCTGTCTCCCGTTCTGTATAACATATACACAGAAGATTTTCCGAACCTTGAAGGTTGCACAGCCTCTATATTTGCTGACGACACAGCTATCATATGTTCAGGTCATCTTGCCTCCGATATCTCCCCACAGCTACAAGATGCCTTCATGGCTTTACAGGAATATTTCCACAAATGGAAAATTGAAGTAAACTTCAATAAAACCCAAGCAACCTTCCTTACTAGAAAGCGTAAATCTTCTTTTCTGCCACCTAGCCATATAAATTTACACAATGCACTTTGGGCGAAATGACGATTTTTCTGGCATAAAGTCAAAAAATCGATGGTACTAATTTTGAAAAGTGACTTTAATTACACTGGTCTGCAAAAAAAAATATTTTTTTGCGTCCTCATTGTTTTCATGCATGATAACATAATATTTGGTGCTCTAAGTAAGGAATTCAACATGCAAATAAATACAGCACATATATTTTGAATACAATGTCCATTTATTTAAAAACGTTACTATCAAAATAACAACAATTACAAAAAAGAAGAAAGACTACGGTCTAAGTTTGATAGTGAAAAATGCTAATTTTACAGTCACAAATTATAAAAATATTATTATATTTATCTCATTATAGTAATATAATTCAAGTTACTTTGTAGTTTTTTTTCTTTTCATCGTTTCCATCGAAGTTTTTCGGCGAATCGACCAACAAAAATCAGCAAGCATTGCTGCTGACCATTTTCCATTGTAGCGTCTTTCAATATGCATAATATCCTGATGAAACCTTTCACCATGCTCATCTGATACGGCTCCGAGATTTTCCGGAAAGAAATCTACATGCGTGTCCAAAAAATGAATTTTGAGTGACATATTGCATCCTAAAGCTTTATAAGCAGAAAGAAGCTCTCGAATGATTTGTCGGTAGTTGTCAGCTTTTGTATTACCAAGAAAATTATGACACACTTTTACAAAAGCAACCCAAGCTTTTTTTTTCAGCTTTGTTTAACTTCGAATTGAAAACTTCATCTGTCATAAGCTCTCGTATTTGCGGGCCTACAAAAATCCCTTCTTTCAATTTCGCGTCACTGATTCGAGGAAATTTTGTTTTGAGATATTGAAAGCCTGCACCATCCTTGTTCATAGCTTTCACAAAATTTTTCATGAGTCCCAATTTTATATGAAGTGGTGGCAGAAAAATTTTGTCACTTGGCACTAGAGGGTTTTGAGATACATTTTTAAGTCCAGGTGTCAAGCTTTTTCTTTGTGGCCAAATTTTTACTTTGTAATGTTTGTCTCTCGCGCGACTGTCCCATTCACACAAAAAACAGCAAAACTTGGTGTATCCTCCTTGCAATCCAGTAAGTATAGCGACAACTTTCAAGTCAGCACAAATATTCCATAGGTATTGAGAATATTTTATTTTTTCAAGTAATACCTCCAGATTTGCATAATTTTCTTTCATGTTTGTTGCATGTGCTAGAGGCACTGATGGGTATTTATTGCCATTGTGAAGTAAAACGGCTTTCAAACTAATCTTCGACGCATCAATAAAAAGTCTCCATTCATCAGAATTTTCTGGAAAACTCAATTCTTCAAGAAGCCCTGCAGCATCATTACAATATACTAAATCATTTTCTTTGGCAAAGTAACTCGTAAAATCTTCTTGTCTTGTCCGAAAATATGAGACTCGCGTACTTTTATCCAACAAATTCCACTGTTTCAATCCTGATCCGAGTAATTGAGCCTTCGATTTTGATAGCCCTAAGTCTCTAACGAGATCATTTAAATCAGGTTGTTTAAGAAGATAAGGTTCTTTTGATGGGCTTGAAGATCCAGATAAAGTGTATGATGATGAAGTTGTACAGGTAGAAATGAAACTCTATTGTCGCTGTAGACCAGAAGTATTTTTATTTTCTCTTCTCTCTATTTTTTGGAGGTACTGGAGGTGAACTGCCTTCACCACGAGGAAGTGGTCTCTTTGCAGATGAGATGTTTGGATACACAATCTTGTTTTTATTTTTTTTCGAGAATCCTCGTGTTGATATCATGCAGAAATAACAGTCATTTTCATGATTCTGAGGTTCACTCTAAAGCATTGGCACTGCGAACGGCATAGATTTATGACTCCCTTCAAGCCAACCTCTCAAAGTTCTTGAACAACTGTTACACCAAATTTTTGGTAACCAACTTTTATCCCTCTCATCGATAGAGAATCCAAAATAAAGCTGATAAGCTTTTTTAACAAGATCTGTTATCGCATTTCGCTGTGTATTTAGAGTAAACTCACCACAAATGTGAGAAAAACAGTCTGTAGAATTCTTGCAAGTGCGCGGCATTTTATAACCTAAAATTGAATGAAATTCATCAAAAAAATTTTTAAATTTTTATTTTATATTCATTATCTCTGTTTATAAAAAAATGGATAACCTACCCATAAAATACTTAAAATATACAAATATATATATATATATATAATATGAATTTTGTGCGAAACTTACTAAAGTATTTGATATAGATCGTCAACAATCAAAAGACAAGTTTCCATCCAACTGTTGTAAATTCACAGTGAATACTGCGCAGGCGCATATGTACTACCATAGAAATCACTTTCGGTACTTTCCTTCTTTCTCTTACGACTAGCAATAACCTATTTCGTATGTAAATACATTGTTTATAATGTTAACGCATAAAACGAATTCAAAAAAACCTAAATTTATGATATTTCCAAAAAAAGTTCGTATCGAAAAATTTAGACGTGAAAAATCGGCCATCAGGAACAGATTCAGAGCATCAAAATCTTCATATTTATGACTTGGTTTCTTAAAGGAGGATTTTGTTGTAGACCAGTGTTATCAAAAGTATATACTTCAGTTAGATTAAAAAAAAAAAATTTTCGCCTGGGTGGCAACTCTTCTCTTGTGGAAGCTCTCTGAAGTCAGCTGAGTTATCAAAACACTTGCTTGTGCAAATTGATGTAACCAGTTCATTGTATTTACAAAGTATATAAATAGACAAAGCTTTAAGCAAAAAATCAAGTTTAATAATTGTTTTCATGCTGACGGTTTGTTAAATTGATATCTGCTGTGATAAAAAACTTATTTGTGGTGTTCACCAGATCCGTTTCATCGTTTCATGTTTCATGCTTGAAACGCTTAGCTCGTGAACAGAATTTAGTGTTTCATAGCGTTTCATACTTGAAAAGTCAGTTGTTGTTTTTAGTTTACTTTCCTTAAATTTTTGTCACTGTTACTGTTTTCTGCGCTTATACTGCCTAGATTTATAAAAAAAAAGGCAATTTAAAGTGTTAGGGAAATAGAGGATATTGAAAGTGAGAATAGCTCTTTGTTTAAATAAGTTTCTCAATACATGCTTTTAACATTTGAAATTTACTTTTGTTTGCGGCGCCCATCAATCATATGTGTTCACACTTTTTTGCACAAAATTATACCAAATTATACTGAAAAATACCAAGCATCGATAGCAAATACCGATTAAAATTCGTGCTCTTCCCATCTCTACTTTCTTGAAACTTGAAACACTTTTTGTATACATAGGCTGAGGAGTTTCAAGCGTTTCAAGAAATTTTGTATGTGAGTTGTTGTTTCAAACTTGAAACGTCTGAAACATGAAACGATGAAACGAGCTGGTGAACACCCCAAATGTTTATTTTGTTGTTGTGAATTGTTTTGTTTATTGTGTTTTTAGCAGAAGAATAACAAATGTAATTGTGTTCCGTGGAGTAATACTTTTGCTGCGCGTGTAGGCGCAAGCAACTAAAAATGGCAAGTTATTTGTTAAAGCCCCTGGTATATAGTGTTATTACTCTTTTTTGCGCATTTTTGCGCTTCATCGAATAATTTGCATTTTTAGTGACATATGAGTTTTCGCACGAAACTCTGATCGATATTTGGGACAGAAACAATCGAAATGCAGATGCCATAACTGAATACATTAAAGCAAAGATCAACAAAAACAATTTAAGCCAAAAAAATATAGATCAAATTAAAGCCAAAGTTAAAGGATTTATCTCTCAAATAAATCGATTTTTGCCAAAATGCCAAGGACATCTGTCAAAATTTAGAACCAAGCACATAGAATGGGTTTTGAAAAATTTGGAAGTGGAAATTGATATATATATATGTATATATGCATATATATATATTAAGCGACCAAAATTAAACTATACTGAGGCAGGGCCACGATTGAAAAGAAAATTGGCAAGTTCGGCTTGCCGTACAGACTAATTTCTCAACGCCTTTGCTTTTACATGCAGCCTCCGCCTCTGCTAAAAAAAAGAAAGGATATTGAAGTTTCCAGAATTTTGAAACAAGCTATGACAGACCAAAAATCTGAAAATCTTCAGTTAGAAAAGCGGAGTGGACATATTTCTATCACAAATACTGAAGCATTAGCTTTCTTGTTGGAGAACGGACTTACAAAACAACAATGCATAAACATAAAGTATTTAAATAAAACACACGGCTGCTATATATATCCCGGATATGACGAGCTAAGGACGGCAAAATTACAGTGCAGGCCTTCGGGAATTAGTATTACAGAAACTGTGGTCAAAGTATCATTACAAAATTTGTTGAACCATACAGCCGAAAGGATTTTAAATATGCAAAAGGAAGTTTTAGAACAAATGAAAAATATAAGTTCTTGCACACTTATTATTAGCTATGGATTTGACGGGTCCACAGGGCAAAGCGCTTACAAACAAAAGTTTAATTCAAATGTGACCTTGACCAATCGCTCTTTGTCACTACTCTTATACCTTTAAGGCTTGTGGACTCATTTCAACGTATCATATGGATAAACAGAGCTCCGCAATCAGTAAGGTTTTGCATACCTCTAAAAATTGAATACACTAAAGAGAGTTATGCCAAAATTTTTGCCGAATAGAAAAGTTTGGATTTGCAAGTTGCGAGCTTGGAAAAGTTTTTATTTAAAAATTTAAATATTTCGGTAAGTTTTGAGGCACATATGACATTAATTGACGGAAAAGTTTTAAATGTCATAGCTGAAACAAAATCAAGTCAATGTTGCCCAATATGTGCTGCCAATCCAAAGAAGCTTCTTGAAACCACAAATTTTAGTTCTGAAATTTTTAGACCTCAGCCTGATGCTCTTAAATACGGTGTGAGTCCTCTCCATGCCTGGATACGATTTTTGGAATTTATATTAAACATATCTTATCGAATTGATATTAAAAAGTGGCACATGAAAGGCGATGATAAAATTACGATGCTTTCTCGAATAAAGGAAATTCAACAAAAGATATGGAAAACAAGTAAAAACGTTGCAGTCGGACGCAACCGACTGTGATATACTTTGATACCAGTTCACATAGCTGTGTTAAGGATTCTGAGTGCAAATAGTAATATATGAGGGTTTTGGGTATAAAATTGGAGACTCTAGCTCAAAAACTGACAAAGATATAGAGGTGGGCGGTATAAGTTGGCGTGGCATCCAAAACATTGATGCAGATCTGTTACGGATGCCACTAACAATGTTCATACCAAATTTGAAGAGTCTAGCTCAAAAACTGAGAGAGATATAGCGGTGGGCGGAATAAGTGGGCGTGGCATCCAAAACATTGATGTACACCTGCTACGGATGTCACTACCAATGTTCATACCAAATTTGGTGACTCTAGCTTAAAAACTGGCGAAGATACATGCCTTCCGGTTTTTTTAGGGCGGTGGGGCATATCCCGTTGTTTGGGGGCGTGGCATCCAATGTTTTGATGCATAACTTTGTCAGATGTCAGTATCTACCTTCATGTCAATTTTGGTGGCTATAGCTTCAAAACTGTAGAAGATACAGGCATTTTTGTTTATAATTGGAGGGGGCTGGGGGCGAAATAGGTGGGCGTGGCATCCAAACTTTTAATGCAGTTTTTTGAGGAATGTTACCAGCTATCTTGCCATCAAATTTGGTGACTCTAGCTGCTAAAATGTGGGATATATTTGAGTTTTATCGATTTGCACATCGAGGTGTATCGACTTGTTATCGATTTCTCGGGCCCCCTGAGGTCGTAGAGCCCTACATTTAACACTTTGTCTGACGAAGACATGTACCAAGATATTTGCAAAGTTGCAAGGCTCTAGCTTTAAGGGTGTCGAAAAAAGTTGCGTTCATACGGACGGACGGACGGACGGACGGACGGACGGACGGACAGACGGACGGACGGACAGACGGACGGACGGACAGACACCATGACGGACATTGCACAAACCCAATATACTATGATACCTTTGGTATCAAAGTATAAAAAGTGCTTACACATTAGCGTGCCGAAACAGAATGGTAGCGGCAATAGTAATGACGGAAATACCGCTAGGAGAGTATTTGCAAATACTAAGCTTTTTGCATCAATAACATCATTTGACAATTTAATTTTGGATAAATTTCACTTTATATTGATAGCAATATCGTGTGAATACTCCATCAACACTGAAAAATTTCGAAATCTTTGCAGTCAAACGTTTTCGTTATATATAAAAACGTATCCGTGGTACCCAATGTTACAACTGTCCATAAGATATTGGTTCACGGTTCTGATATAATGAACTTGTGCTTGCTTCCTGTTGGATGTCTAGGTGAAAATGCCTCAGAAGCCCGCAACAAACTCTACAAACTACACAGACGTTCTCATTCCAGGAAAAATTCCAGATTAAATAATCTTTCAGACGTTTTCCATAGAGCTACGGACTTCTCCGATCCTTTGGTGTCAAGTTTGCGTTTAAGTGAGAAACAAAAGCTGATCAGAAGGAAACCCCTACCAAAAGAAGTAATAAGTCTTTTGGAGTTGCCAACCCAAGAAATGAGTTCTTCGTCATTTGGATCAGATCTTTATCGCAACGATTCGGACACGCCAGATAATTCTGATGATGAAGAAGATTGCGATAAAGCTTATTCCATTGTTTTAGATAAAGAGGAAATATAAAGTAAACATGTGCTAACTATATTGTTAAAATATATCGAAACAAGTAAAAACGTTGCAATCGGACGCAACCGACTGCAATATACTTTGATACCAGTTTACATAGCTGTGTTAAGGATTCTGAGTGCAAATAGTAATATAATATATGAGGGCTTTGGGTATAAAAATCAGGCAGAAAGGGTAGGCATGACATTGGAGGAGGCACTCCCGAAAGCAAACGAAGTAACGTACCTAGGAATACACCTGGACAGAAGGCTTACATGGCGCAGGCACATTGAAGCCAAGAGAACACAACTAAAACTAAAAGCCAATAGCCTCCACTGGCTTATCAACACTCACTCCCCGCTAAGCCTTGACTACAAGGTCCTGCTCTACAACTCTGTTCTTAAACCAATCTGGACCTATGGATGCTAGCTATGGGGTAGTGCGTGCAGCAGTAACATCGACATCGTCCAAAGAGCCCAGTCAAAGATCCTGAGAACTATCACCGGGGCACCGTGGTACGTTCGCAACGAAAACATTCAAAACGACTTAGACGTCCCACCAATCAAGAAAGTAATTGCGGACTACAAGAAAAATTACCTTGGCAAGCTGTCATCGCACCCAAACTATCTTGCTAGAGGACTCTCAAACTCAAGCAGCCGATCCCGTCTTCGTCGTAATGACTTTCCGACCAGAGAACTGCAAGGGTGTCACTTTTTGCCACCTTACTCACACCCAATAAAATTTGTGCCCCGGTGCCACTCACACCCGGCTAAGCAAAGCAAAGACACACACTTATCAAAAATTTCGTGTGTGCTATGAGTGCCGGCATTATTACGCTCTCGCTCATGCAAGGTGCCGTTTTTTTTTGTGTTTGTACTCATTCATTTTTGAGCAACGCGTGCCGGTCGCGCTTGCACTCAAAACGAATAACTGAATAATCACAAGTTACAAAAAAGGCAATGCGAAACACACAAGAATCACTCGAGTGTTTTTTCAACACCGTGGTGCTTTTGGTTGATCTGTTCTTTGCGTTCAAGTTCAGTGCATCTTTGAATTTGTCTGCGGAGGGACATAATGGCGGAAGTAATTAAAAGTAAAATAGAGCGTGGCGATTACACTATAGCCCCAACACACAAGGGCAAAAGTGTTATTTGGACAATATTATGTCAAATTATCCAAGAAGACCAAACTGTCCTTGACGGCTGGATTTTTTGCAATACATGCAGAAAAGTGCTGAAATTTGTTGTGAACCAAACTTCAAATTTGTCAAGACACAAATGTTGTCTGTCCTTAAGACAACCCATGGAAGCAAAAAAAGTTTCTAGCTTGGACAAAAAAACAGCTATAGAGAAATGCAGCGAATGGGTTGTTCAGGACTGTCGCCCGTTTTCAGCAGTGACCGGGAATGGATTTCGCAATCTGGCCAAACTCTTTATACAAATTGGTGCTGCTTATGGGGCGAACGTCGATATTGATGACCTGTTGCCGGACGCAACGACATTAAGCCGAAATACGGAAAAAGATGCAGAAGAAAAGCGGACAATGACCTCCAAGGAAATAAAAGAAGCAGTGGATAATGGAGGAGTATCGGCAACGATTGATATGTGGACGGATCAGTACGTCAACAGAAATTTCTTAGGTGTCACTCTGCATTATTTAAAAGACTGTAAATTGAAGGACATTATTCTGGGCTTGAAATCGATGGACTTCGAAAAATCGACAGGTGAAAATATTCTTAACAAACTAAAAACTATTTTTGCACAATTTGATGTTGAGGACATTGCCAATATTAAATTCATAATAGATAGGGGATCAAATATAAAGAAAGCATTGACGAACAATATACGATTGAATTGTAGCAGCCATTTGTTTTCAAATGTTCTTGAAAAATCATTCGAAGAATCGTATGAGCTTCAAGAAATATTACACTCATGTAAAAAAATTGTAAAATATTTTAAAAAAGCAAATTTGCAACATCGGCTAAACACAACATTAAAAAACTCTTGCCCTACTCGATGGAATTCAAATTATACTATGATTTATTCTATAGTAGATAACTGGACAACAGTTAATCAAATATTAGGTGACACTGAGGGAGGTCAAAAACTGATAAGCGTTAATATATGTACTTTAAGAATTATATTAATTTTGCTTGAAGATTTCGAGAGAATTTTTAAAGAATTACAAACGTGTAGTTCTCCTTCTTTATGCTTTGTTTTACCCTCTATTGCGAAAATAATAACACTTTGCGAACCGAACGCTGAAGACATTTCTCCAATATCCGTTCTTAAGCAAAGAATTTTAATTAATGTGAAAACGATTTGGAATGAAAATTTAAGTATTTGGCACAAAGCTGCATTTTTTTTATATCCACCTGCAGCAATTATGGAACATGATGATATAATACAAATAAAACATTTTTGTTATGAAAAAATGAATAATTTTATGTACAATACAAGCGAAAGTCCCAGTAAATCTAAAAATCAAACGTTTGTGCCAAAAACCCAATTTTTCTTTTCTCACCTGGTGGCTTATTCAAAAAACAGTTCTAAAACGCCTTTGGAGGAAATAGAAAATTATTGTACAGAGAGAGTTTCTTTCAGCGACTTCGAACCTATTGAATGGTGGAAAAGCAAGGAAAACTGTTATCCTCTTTTATCTAAGTTAGCATTGCAACTTCTTGCTATACCATCGAGCAGTGCAGCGGCCGAGAGGGTTTTTTTCCTTAGCGGGCAATGTTATTACCGAGAAAAGAAATAGATTGAGACCTAAAACTGTTGATAATTTACTTTTTCTCCATTCATATTACAATAAATTTAAGTAAAAAATAAAATAAATTTTAATAAGACGACTGAAGCAAAAAAAAAAAAGTTAAATATTAAATAACTAAAAATTAAGTGATATGCAATGAAGCAAACAAAAAATATATATATATGTTATCTAATAAATAATTAAAAATAAATTAATATGCAATGAAGCAATGAATATGTTAAATAAAATGTAAGATTAATAAGAAATAATTTGTTTCATTTTGCGACGCATTTGGAGCAGCAGGTAGCAAAAAAAAAACAACTCAAGCGAAGGCTTGTAAAAAAGAAACCGTAATACTCCACACACTCAATACATTTTTTTCTTTATTTTGAGGTTTTTCTTTTCACCCATCCTTCTTGCGACGCTAACGCGCCGGCATACGTACACACACACTTGTTCAAAAAACTACCTACTCTATGTTGATGCTTGGTACGGCACACACTTATGCATAATTGCGAGGCTGGCACTCATACTCAGTTGTCCGACAGCAAAAAACACAAGGGTGTCAAAATCACCCTACATTTACCCGGTGCACCTTGAGTGCCGGTGGACTCTTGCAGTTCTCTGTTTCCGACCCAGCGATGAGTTGAGGTACGCGGCCACCAACTATTTGTACAATAACAAATAGTTAAGTAAGTAATACTTGTAAGATTTGTAAACTGTTTGTTAGTTTCCCTATTATAAGGAAAGATTCAAAAAATTAAACCAGCAATAAAAAAATAAAAAAAAAAAAACACAGACAGACGGACAGACACCATGACGGACATTGCACAAACCCAATATACTATGATACCTTTGGTATCAAAGTATAAAAATAGAATTAATTTTTCATCTATTGTAGTGGGGTTGCGGTTTGGAAGGGGCAAGATTCAGGGGGCGTGGTTAATACACATAATTACCTATGTTTCGATTTGTCAAATGTGCCAAATTGCACAAAGCTCGATTTTTATAAAAAAATTTAGGTGTTGTCTGTACCATTTATGCCACAAAATTTGGCTAATCGGCCATAGTGCAATGCGGATATTCTCTGAGAAAAAATGTGAGATACCTGGGTATTATCCTCGACTCAAAAATTACCTTTAAGGATTACGTCGGTTAGTTATAAAGTGAATACTGTTCCACTGTTCTCTACCCCTTTATAAACAGAAATTCGCGTCTAAGTTAAGATAACAAAATGTATCTTTTCAGCTCGATTTTTCAAGCCATTATTTTCTACGGTGCGCCAGTGTGGGCAGACATTGCACACAGCCACCACAAAAAAATCCAAGTTGCGCAAAACAAACTTTTAAAAATGATTTTTAACCTGCCTTGGTACTTCTGCACAGTGGACTTGCATAATCAAGCTGAAAGTAAACTGGTACAAGTCAGATTACTTCGTCTTGCTAATAACTTTAATGATAGATGTAGTTACTCTCAATATTCTCATATTCAATAAATAAGTCAGTAATATTAGCCCTAAGCTCTAGTTTTAAGTATAAACAAGTAAAAACGTTGCAGTCGGACGGAACCGTTTGCGATATACTTTGATACCATTTTACATAGCCCCTACCAAGTTTGGAGACTTTAGCGTCTGTTACGGATATCACTAACAATGTTCGCACCAAATTTGAGGACTCTAGCGCAAAAACTGGCGAAAATACATGCATTTCGGTTTTTGGTGGTATCCAAAGTTTTGATGCATATCTGTGTCAGATGACAGCATCTACCTTTTATGCCAATTTTGGTGGCTAAAGCTTCATAACTGTAGGAGATAGGCATTTTTCTTTTTATAATTATATGGGGGCTGGAGGCGAAAGAGGTGGGCGTGGCATCCAAACTTTTGATGCGGTTTTTTGGGGAATCTCATCGGCTATCTTGCCCCCTAATTTGGTGACCCTAGCTGATATAATGTGGGATAAATATATGTTTTATCGATTTGCACATCGAGGTGTATCGACTTGTTATCGATTTCCCAGGCCCCCTGAGGTCGTAGAACCCTAAATTTAACACTTTATCTGACGAAAACATGTACCAAGATATTTGCAACGTTGCAAGGCTCTAGCTTTAAGGGTGTCGAAAAAACTTACGTTCATACGGACGGACGGACAGACGGACGGACGGACGGACAGGCACTTTGACGGATTAAGGTATAAAAAAATAAGCTCGGGTCGGTTTTGAAAATTTTCCCCACATCATCGTTATTATTATTAATTTCTATTCAAATTACAATTACACTTAATAATATTATAGTTAAAAAGGTAAAATTAGTAGCTTAAGTACATAGTTATATTAATGAAAATGAAGCAAATAAATTGAATTGAATTGAATGTCGATTTTAAAACGGATCGGTCATTAGAAGTAAAGTAGCCAGATGATCCGAAAGCACTAAGCAGAGCTTTCGACCCTCAACATGCGATCCACCAAACTACAAAAGCTCTAGTGGATCGGCGAAGAAGGGCCGATCGCGAACCGCAAATATGCAGCGAGGAAAGTCGAGTTTGAACGTTGAAAAGCGTCAGACGTCAAGCCGCGTAGTAAAAGTCAAGTATAAGTGAAAAAAATTGTGAAGCGAACTTCAACCAATACAAGAAGACGAAGCTCGTGAGCGAAACAACCCAAGGGAGACAAAAAGAATCAAACTGAGGAGCTGAAGAATAGTGAAGAAATAGACATTCTTTCTTTCCCCTTTGGTGGATTAGACAAACTCCTTATAGTATTGACACGCGTACAAAGTAACGCGGTTTATAGGCAAAGACAATAAAGTAAATTATATGAAACTCAAACCACACGATTATTTTTACCAGTTTAAGGCCGATTCCCAGCAGGCCGGGAATGGAATTTTTATGTTCACCTCTATATAAAAAAAAACAGTTGTCAGAAATTTTCCTGCCTGAATAAGTAAAGTTAATCGATAGTTTCGATAGTGGAACCAGTGTGGATGTCATAATCAGCTGTTCTTAAAGGCCCATTCCCAGCAAATAAAAATTTCATTTATGAAAAGTGCTTATTATTACGTTAGGTTCCACATAAAGTTAGGGTGACCAGATGTTCTAAATATTCTTATGGAAAATGTAAATATTTGTTGGTCACCTTACTTGATTACTTACAAAATAAAATAAATTGTGACAACAAACTGTGAAACATTAAATAAAAACAAATGGAAAACAGTGAATTCTTGATGGCAATAGCTGCCTTTATAGTTCTAAGGAGAAGGAGAAAGGCCAATGAGCTGAAAAGCATCATGCCGCGCCGTAGATGTTGGGTCAACGCATATTTAAAAAAACGGGGTGAAAAAGGACGCTTCATAAGCGATTTTCGCAACATGATTTACACCCCAACGGTGTTTTATCAAAATTTTCACATGGATGAGAGGTGTTTTAATTGGATTTTTAATTTAATTCATTTCTTTTAATTCACGTCCTGATGCGATACCATTGAAAGCCAAGTTTGCAATGGTCTTAGAATTTTTAGCGACTGGAGATCTGCAAAGCCATGTTAGCTCTATATATCGAATTAGTCCGCAGCATGTTGGTCGGACAATTGAACTGGTATGTGATGCCATATGCCTGGTTTTAAAAGATGAGATTTCACTTTGGACACAGACCAATATGCTAAAGTGGGCCAACGATTTTATGACGCAGTGGCATTTTCCGCATACAGTTGGCGCAATTGATGGCAAGCACATAGCCATAGTAAAGCCACCAAACAGTGGCAGCGCCTTCTACAACTATAAAGTAAGTTACACAACATGAGCATTTACGCGTACATATTAATTAATTAATTCATTATTTTTTCATCTAGGGTTTTTTTTCCATTGTTTTAATGGCTGTTTGCGACGCATCTTATCGCTTTACGTACATTGATGTTGGTGCATACGGAAGCGAAGGCGATATGAGCGCCTTCTCACACTGCTCGCTTGGGAAAGCAATTTTGGCAGATAATCTAAGTTTTCCGCCAGATGAAGCTCTCAATGGAATTACCACACCCTATTTTATTGTTGCAGACGATGCGTTTCCTCTACACAAGAGGATTATGAAGCCGTACGGGTCGCGCTCACTCAGCGTACCCGAACGCATTTTTAACTATAGGCTCAGTCGAGGTCGCCGCTGCATTGAAAATGCATTTGGCATTTTGAGCGCCAAATGGATGGCTGTGCAACGAACTTTGCGTTGTCATCCTGAAAGAGTACAAAAAATTACTGCAGCTTGCTGTTATCTGCACAATTTACTTATGCGCCTTAATCCAATTGAATATCGGTCTGAGGAACAAGAGGCGTACCAATTTGAAAGCACAGCTGATGTTGGGTCTGATAATATCAGGGGACGTTTGGAAGATTATCCAAAATTTGTTAGAAATAACATTAAGGAGTATGTAAACTCAAGCGAAGGTTCTGTTTCTTGGCAAAATACTTCTGCAGGTGTTCCTAATTAAATAAAATAAATTAAATAAAACATTAAATTCAATTTTAACTAATATTCTTCATTTATTTTTTTCAACTTCACTCTCATATGCCTTAATTTTGCTATAAATTAAATTTGTAATCTCCACTTCCACGTCAGTTGCTAAGTTTTGCGGAAGCCGATTTAGCAAACTATTCCAAAATGGAAACACTTCTCTTGTTGCTGGTTTGGGTGCATTTAAAAAGCGGTCGATTATGCCCACCAGTTGCTGGTCGGTCTGATCAACCTCCTTAGACTTCGGCTTCTATGCAATTGGTTATTATAAGCACTGGGAAACTTACGTAGCTGTATGCACTAGACGAGCTCGGCTCGTCGATCATCTCTGCTGTGGCGCTGCTTTCGTCAAATAAAGATTCTAATGACTCTGCGGCCGGTGACAACAATGGTGTTGAGCAACTTGGTTGGCTTTCAGTGGTTGTTAAATTACTGCAAATCGTCCTGAAAACACAAAAGTTATATACAACGCATTGACAACATAATTTATAACTGCTTACAATCTCTCCGAAGCCAAGCTGGGCAAAAATTCCATGTATTTGGCGAACTC
The DNA here is from genome assembly GCA_018152965.1 of Scaptomyza pallida. Taxonomy (NCBI): domain Eukaryota; kingdom Metazoa; phylum Arthropoda; class Insecta; order Diptera; family Drosophilidae; genus Scaptomyza; species Scaptomyza pallida. Next base: position 665,125 of record JAECXP010000157.1, on the reverse strand, counting down.
CCAGTCTATGGCTTCCCCGACACTCTCCTGTTTTTGGCCAATACCACCGGCGCTTCCACTTTTTTGCTTTTTATTTCGGTGGTACCGCAAGCTGTCCTTAAGGCCGTTCCACGCGGCCTTGCATTCGGCGACTAAAATATGCATATACACTTATACACTTTCCCAGGCGTTTTTAATTGCCACTTGGTCAGAATATTTTTTGCATTTTATGTTCCAAATGGCTTCGTTTTTCTTTACTGCATTCATTAATGCTATTTTTTGATCCCGCATAAAGCTTTCAAAGCGCTTGCGTTTAATGTTTTTTCTAAAGTCCATTTTCTTGTTCATTTGCTGCCCGAAATAATAGTAAACTTATAATTCCATTTTTAAGAACAGCTGATTATGGAATCCACACTGGTTCCACTATCGGAACTATCGATTAACTTTGCTGATGCTTGCTGGGAATTGAATAAAATTTAACAGGCAGGAAAATTTATGACAACTGTTTTTTTTATATAGAGTTGAACATAAAAATTCCATTCCGGGCGTGCTGGGAATGGGCCTTAAAAATGGAATTATAAGTTTACTATTATTACGGGCAGCTATGAGTGAAAATGGATGAAAAAAAATTTAAAACGCAAGCGTTTTGAATTTGTTGTCACAATGACCGATTTATTTTGTACGTAATCAAGTATGGTGACCAACAAATATTTACATTTTCCATAAAAAATATTTACTACATCTAGTCCCCTAACTTTATGTGGAACCTAACGAAATAATAAGCAATTTTCATAAATTAAATTTTTTTTTTTGCTGGGAATGGGCTTTTAGGCTGTACAATTCCGATTCAAGTCTGCAGATGCGCGTGTTCGATCGACTTTAAGGGGAAGTGGCGGTTAAGGCGTCGACCCGATTAATACCCTCGCCTGCTAACTTACTTAGTGAAACCCGTGTGGCTAGCCAGCGCACAGTGTGAGATTTAATCAATCTGGCATCTCGAAATTCAAAACAAGTAAAAACGTTGCAGTCGGACGCAACCGACTGCGATATACTTTGATACCAGTTTACATAGCTGTTTTAAGGATTCTGAGTGCAAATAGTAATATATGAGGGTTTTGGGTATAAAAATCAGGCAGAAAGGGTAGGCATGACATTTTTCTGTAGCGGATGTCACCTTCTATCCCCCTACCAAGTTTGGAGACTAGCGCAAAAAGCTGACAAAGATATAGAGGTGGGCGGTATAAGTTTGCGTGGCATAAAACATTTTATGCACACCTGTTACGTATGTCACAACCAATGTTCATTCCAAATTTGGTGACTCTAGCCCAAAAACTAAGAAAGATATAGAGGTGGGCGGTATAAGTGGGCGTGGCATCCAAAATATTGATGCAGATCTGTTACGGATGTCACTACCAATGTTCATACCAAATTTGGTTATTCTAGCTTAAAAATGCCTTCCGGTTTTTTTTTTATGGCAGTGGGCCATGTCCCGTTGTTGGGGCGTGGCATTCAATGTTTTGATGCATAACTTTGTCAGATGACCGTATCTAAATTCATGTCAATTTTGGTGGCTATAGCTTCAAAGCTGTAGAAGATACAGGCATTTTTGCTTATAATTTTAGGGGGGATGGGGCCGGAATAGGTGGGCGTGGCATCCAAACTTTTGATGCAGTTTTTTGGGGAATGTCATCGGCCATGTTGCCCCCAAATTTGGTGACTAGCTGCTAAAATGTGGGAAAAGTTGCGTTCATACAGACGGACGGACGGACAGACGGACGTACAGACACCATGACGGACATTGCAGAAACCCAATATACTATGATACCTTTGGTATCAAAGTATAAAAAATGTTTTCGTAACACGCTCATATTACGTGAGAAGAGACCCCAATTGTTACGAAAACAAACACAAAAGAGAATAAAAAACAAGTAAAAACGTTGCAGTCGGACGCAACCGACTGCGATATACTTTGATACCAGTTTACATAGCTGTGTTAAGGATTCTGAGTGCAAATAGTAATATATGAGGGTTTTGGGTATAAAATTGGAGACTCTAGCTCAAAAACTGACAAAGATATAGAGGTGGGCGGTATAAGTTGGCGTGGCATCCAAAACATTGATGCAGATCTGTTACGGATGCCACTAACAATGTTCATACCAAATTTGAAGAGTCTAGCTCAAAAACTGAGAGAGATATAGCGGTGGGCGGAATAAGTGGGCGTGGCATCCAAAACATTGATGTACACCTGCTACGGATGTCACTACCAATGTTCATACCAAATTTGGTGACTCTAGCTTAAAAACTGGCGAAGATACATGCCTTCCGGTTTTTTTTAGGGCGGTGGGGCATATCCCGTTGTTTGGGGGCGTGGCATCCAATGTTTTGATGCATAACTTTGTCAGATGTCAGTATCTACCTTCATGTCAATTTTGGTGGCTATAGCTTCAAAACTGTAGAAGATACAGGCATTTTTGTTTATAATTGGAGGGGGGCTGGGGGCGAAATAGGTGGGCGTGGCATCCAAACTTTTAATGCAGTTTTTTGAGGAATGTTACCAGCTATCTTGCCATCAAATTTGGTGACTCTAGCTGCTAAAATGTGGGATATATTTGAGTTTTATCGATTTGCACATCGAGGTGTATCGAATTGTTATCGATTTCTCGGGCCCCCCTGAGGTCGTAGAGCCCTACATTTAACACTTTGTCTGACGAAGACATGTACCAAGATATTTGCAAAGTTGCAAGGCTCTAGCTTTAAGGGTGTCGAAAAAAGTTGCGTTCATACGGACAGACGGACAGACGGACAGACACCATGACGGACATTGCACAAACCCAATATACTATGATACCTTTGGTATCAAAGTATAAAAATGTTATTGGCGTTATAACAGCACTCAAACACATGCAATTGCATAGCTTGCCAAAATTGATTTGCAAGCTTGCATTGATCTAAAAAGTTTGATTGATCAGGTCGTAGTTGTGAGTGTTTTTTTTTTTTTTTTGGCCTAAAATATTTTTTGTATTGCAGGTTATTACTTAAACTCAAAATTTTTGCTTAATACAATATTTATTTTTGCACACAAGTGTTTTAAAAAAATTGTTTTATAACCAGCTTAAGGGTAATAGTGCATTTACACTGAAGCCTTTAAAAAGGCCTTAGTGATACGGGCGAAAAGTCATTTACACTGACAAAAGGTCTTTAGCAATCAGCTGTTTATACCCTTAACCCATAAAATTTGTAAATAAGGGTATAATGGTTTTGTGCAAATGTATGTAACAGACAGAAGGAAGCATCTCCGACACCATAAAGTATATATATTCTTGATCAGCATCAACAGCCGAGTCGATCTAGCCATGTCTGTCTGTTCGTCCGTCCGTCCGTATGAACGCGCCGATCTCAGAGACTGTAAGAGCTAGAGACTTCAAACATGAAACTTAAGCTCTCCTATACCATGAGAAGATCAAGTTTGCTTCACATTTTCGATAACATTTCTGGTTTCCGATATACACATGGGATCGATAACAAAAAATTCTTGAATTTCAAAATTGTAAAGACGAGGTTTCAAACTATTGGAAAAATAATGAACATTTCAAAAATTTGATTAAAATGGGTAAAGAAACACCGAAGATATCGCAGTTTGAAATTTTGTCATATTGGCCATATTGGTCCTGCGAACACAAAAATGACTGTACACGGTACGTATGGGGTTAAGGTAGGGCTGCCATCACCTAAATTGCCAACGCCGGATAAACACTAGAAAAAGCCCGGACATTTGGGCGAAATATGTTTTTTCCCCGGACACCTGAAAATTTTTTGCAACAAAAACCAAAACAATTTTTATAACTCTTTAATTTGTATTTTATTTATTTTGGTATTTTTCAGTTCCCCCAATTTTTTCTAAAATATCTTTCTTTTCCAACAAGAATGTGTAAAAGTCGGAACAACTCATGTTCTTGAAATTATATTTGATTTTGATAAGAGAAGATACCGTGTGTATGTTTAGCGAGTTTCTTTCTTTTGTCCATTGCTGCGTGACTAGCGAAAAGACTCTCTCTACATTCGCATTGTGAGCTGGTATGCAAAAATAATATTGCGCTATTTTAAGCAGCTCAGAATATAAATGAGCATTAGGTGTTTTAAAAAATTCACCCACAACTGGTTCGCGCTTAAAAGCTTATCGCAGTTAGTTAGGTTCATGCTATAAGTCTTTAAGTTTGCCCATTCGTCTATGAGCTTCGTGTCATCGATTTCGATGTTAATTTCCTTGAGAAACATAACTGTTTTTTCTACATCAGACCATGGAGTGCTTTCAGTAATATTTGATAACATCATCCAGTTGAATTTGTCAAAGTCCTTCATTGGATTTTCCCACTTCTCCATATAGGATTTCATTTCTCTGTAAAAATTTGAGCAATTTTTTTTAAACTCGTTTTTTGTGCTTTCTTCTTGATTGTTTAAAATACTTTGGGCCTTGAGAGGTACAAAGTTTTCTTTTATTCTGTCTTCTAACGTTTTATTCAGAGACGCCAATATATTTCTGGATTCGATAATGGAGTTATCACTTTTTTCCAACTTTTCAATTTGTCCATGGAAAATGTACATTACTGAATGAATGAGAAACATATATGCCTTTGATAGTGGGTCTTCAAAAAAATTTCTGATCAAAACGGGTGGTCTATCCAAGCTTTCAAAATATCCTTTTAAGGCCTCGTACATATTCAAAAACCTGTCGATTGCGGGAAAAAGACTTAGCCATCGTGTTTTTGAGTGAAATAAAAGATGCTTGTAATCCGATTCAGAAGCGGCACAAAAGTCCTTGAGAGCTTCTGTGCGAACTGTATAAATTGAGAAAAAGTTGAATACTTTCAATATCATCGTCTCAATGTCAATAGGAAGTAGGTCACATCCATGGTGCACAGCATTATGAAGAATATGGGCAGAACATCCGATGCCGACAATATTTGAATTAAGTTTACTTTTCAGTTTATAGAAGACATTATTTTTCCCTGATCTAGTGCTCCCGCCGAAGTTGGTGTTGCAATTGTCGCCAGAAAATGCTATACACTTCGATAGAAGATTATGCTCCCGAAGTTGTTTCATAATAATTTCAACAATTGTGTCAGATGTTTCATTTTCAACAGACTCGATTTCAAGGAGCTTCGATGTGATGCCATTTTCTTGTTTATCAAAATACTGAATGATAATGGGAAATAATTTAATACTGCCGTGATTACTAGCATCTGTGGATACACTAACGAAAGCAACATCTATTAAATCTCTTTTGAGTTCGGCAATCGTTAAAGGGCATAAGATGTTATTTACAATAGCAGTAGCTTTCGTGCGATTACATGTCATATTTTTTGCCGTATTTGACTCCGAAAACATTACTTGGTTAAGGGAATTACTACAATCCAAAGAATTAAATGACATGTGGTGATTGACTGTGTGATAAGCCATTGCGCCTTCAGCTGCTCGAATAAGATTTTCTTCTGAACTAGGTCTACTTTTTCAAAGAATGCCTGGATGTTTGAACTACTAGCTTGGCTTTTCGAATTAGCTTTGTGTTTTTGTGTATTAAGGTGCTCTTTAATGTCGGAAACACCTTTATTCGCAATGGAAATATTTGTAGAACAAATCGTGCACTGTACTTCCCAGTCATATTTTCCTCTTTTAAACATAGGATATTTACTTTTCAATTCGCTGTTGAACGTGCATTTACGTTTGGGCATTTTGATCTAGAAAGCAATAAAGTAGAAGGAAGTAGAAAAACAAAAAAGTTATAACAAAAACAACATAGGTCTAACAAAATTTCACTGTCAGCAAAGTGTTTTCGTTTTTGCTATTCTTGCATTCTTTCGTATAAGCACCGTTATAGTTACAGTTATCTTTGCTTAGCTGAACATAATGTGAGCATGTTTAGAGCAAATAGTGTTCATTCCAAATTGTTTACTGTTAGATGCACACATTGACAGACTTATTTAGCAATTGTTAAAGATGTACCCACTCAAAAAAGTTATCTTACTCAAAAAAATGATAAAATAATATTTGAACTTACGTAAATAGCTGTGTAGCAACTTCGAAATGGCATCAACGCGCGAAACACACTTTCCTGTGTAAGTGCGACTTCAACATATATGTATATTTACATAACATTAACATATTGATAATCGTTTTGAACTCTGTTATTTAACAGTTGTAACTAGTTACTTAGAACAACTGAACTGATATCGATTATAAGTTCATTAGAACAAGAACGTGATCTATCTATTAACAGCGATATTCAGCAATGTTAATCGAAAAAGTACGATAGCCGATTAGTTATTCAATACATCGTTTATGTTTAAAAAAAATTGGGTTTCTCCTGACAAAAAAAGTGTCCGGGTTTTACCCGGACACTTTTAAAAACCCCTGCCGGACGGCCCCCGGACACCCTTCAAACTAGGACAAATCCGGGGAATCCCGGACGGATGGCAGCCCTAGGTTAAGGGTATGTCCTAGTCGGGATTTCTCGACTAGAGCCTTCCTTCTTGTTTTTTGTGTGCCGGTGTTATTTTCGTGCAAAGGGCTCGATATAAAATAAAAAAAAAACAAAAACAAAATACATGTATGTACATACATACGTGTATGTACATGTCTACGCAACTGTTTTGCATTATATACATACAGTATGTCAATTAATTGTTTGCAAAGTGAAAAAAAAAACTTTTTTTAACTTTGCGTTCATCCCTGGCCAACAAAACATGCTTATTTTTGGTTTAACTAAATTTTTATGCGTTTATTGTTGAAAAAATAACTCAACTGCATCAACAAAAGTATGAAAATTAAGTAACAAATAGGAGAAAAAATAACAAAATCAAACGGTTGCTGTTTTCACGCTGTCAAGTAATTGTTTGCAAAATGCAAAGACAAACCGAAAAGGTAGACGAACTAAAGTAACGGAACATCAATTGCAATTGAACACATGTGCTGTCATGTTCTTATGATTTACCGTATTATTTTCTCATGATTCTTTTCTTTTTGCGTGACTTCGTTGCTCAAATCACTTTGTTTAAAGATGCCTGGCAAGCGTGTTAGCTTTAATACCATTCAATTGGTTTATTTTCACCATGAAAGTGGCAAATCCGCCAAAGAGATTGCTGGTTTGTGTGGCATAAAGCTCCGAACCATATACAATATTATTGGACGGGCAGAAAAGGAAAACCGCCTAGAATTAAACTGCTCCAAGGGAAGGCCGCAGAAACTGACCAGACGGGAGCAGGCAAAAATTATTAAATCGGTGAATGAAAATCCGCAAATAAGTCTAAGGCGAATGGCAACAGACATGCAGATGGACTTAAACAAGCGGGTGAGCCACGAGACTGTGCGAAAAATTTTAAATGCGCACAAATATTCATCCCGCGCTGCTCGTAAGAAGCCGTTGATGTCTGCAGTAAACGTGCAAAAAAGGTTTGAATTTGCAACTCTGTATGTGATTAAGCCTGTTGAATTCTGGGATGACGTCATCTTCTGCGATGAGACGAAGATTATGATGTACTACAATGATGGCCCAGGTCGCGTTTGGCGGAAACCCAACACAGCTTTGCAGCCAAAGAACGTGATACCAACTGTAAAGTTTGGTAAGCTGTCCGTGATGGTGTGGGGCTGCA
>JAECXP010000157.1:0-52500 GCA_018152965.1 Scaptomyza pallida | reverse complement strand
TGGATGGATTCCATTGGATTCTACACCATATTATTAAACTATAAGTGCATACAATTTTTTAATATGTTTTATAAAATATGTGTATTTTAATTTAAATGCTTGCGTCGTTCACAAGTCTTCCTTTCTGATGCCTTCGCTGCAAATATGGGTTGACCCACGATTTGTGCTGTCGGCGTTGACGGTTCCGATGCTCTTCTTTTTCGCTCGTTTTTGCAACATTATATGCTGCCAACAATGGAATAAGCATACTCGCATTGTTTACTTTTTTAAATTTAATGCCTCAGTGTGACCATGTATCTCCTAAGATATTATGCAAAATGGCATATTTTTACCACACATTGGGGGACGACCATGGTCACACTGCCCACGCTTCCAAAATATATCACAAATTCCGGCCAGGAATTTTTTGCTGTACTGGATACGCACCTTTAATTGAAAAAAAAAACCATTTATTTAGTTTGGTGGAACTGAAACTCATCCGAATCTGTTATTTCGATATGTATCTTTGTATCTTTGTATCTTTGTATCTTTGTATCTTTGTATCTTTGTATCTTTGTATCTATGTATCCTTGTATCTTTGTATCTATGTATCTTTGTATCTATGTACCTTTTATATTTTTGTATCTAAGTATCTTTGTATCTATGTATCTTTGTATCTATGTATCTTTGCATCTTTGTGTCTTTGTATCAATGTTTCTTTGTATCTTTGTATCCATGTTTCTTTGTATTTATGTATCTATGTTTCTAAGTATCTTTGTATCTTTGTATCTATGTATCTTTGTATCTTTGTATCTTTGTATCTATGTATCTTTGTATCTTTGTATCTTTATATCTTTGTATCTATGTATCTTTGCGTCTTTGTGTCCTTGTATCTTTGTATCTCTGTATCTTTATATCTATGTATCTAAGTATCTAAGTATCTTTATATCTTTGTATCTATGTATCTTTGTATCTTTGAATCTTTGTATCTTTATATCTTTGTATCAATGTATCTATGTACCTTTATATCTTTGTATCTAAGTATCTTTGTATCTATGTATCGTTGTATCTATGTATCTTTGAATCTTTGTATCTTTGTATCTATGTATCTCTATATCTAAGTATCTTTGTTTCTTTGTATCTATGTATCTATGTATCTTTGTATCTTTGTATCTATGTATCTAAGAATCGAAGTATCTATGTATTAGAGTACAAATAAGTTTCCGCCGTTTTTTAACACAAATTAAATATTTAATGTAGAACAACGGTAATAAACGATGTGAGACTGCTTGCTGAGTGACTTCTTATGTTAGAGCAAGTTCTTTTTGTGTTTGAGATGAATTTTCCTCCAATAATTCCTCCAATTCTGCATCTTCGAAAATTTTTGGCCTTCCACTGCGATCTTTGTCTTCTACGTCGAAATCACTGTTTGTAAACTTTTGAAACCACTCTCAACATATTTGACATATTTAACTTATCAAAATTATATTCTACCAATATAAAATCAATGATATTAATCTGTTATGCTGTTCTTGAATGTCCAAGGGATCGTGCAAATATTACGTAACGCAATTTTTGAAGATTTTTGAACCCCCCTCCCCCTTGTAACGCACCGTAACGTTTTTCTTAATTCCCCCCCCCACCCCCCCAAATAAGCGTTTCGTAGTGACAATTTTTATTTAGATTTTTTATCCGCAGCACCTGCGTTTTTTGTTTATTTTTAATACATTTTTGGCTTCACATTTTTTTATTTTAGCTATTTGAACATGTGGATGAAGCTACAACATCCGAATCCTTTAGACCAAGAGAAAATAAATTAAGAATAGGTATTATTAAAAAAAGTAACATAATTAATATACAACATATACATACATACAAGCAGATGCACCTGTTTTTTTTGAAGAGCACGAGAAGTCGAGGAAACATTGGGACTAAGGTGGCTAGAAATACATATATAATAATTGTGACCAGGTTTGGATTACTTATTATAAAACTTATGTCATTATTACATTTTAACGGTAAACTTACCCGTGTAAAATAACAAAGCATGGTTGCTTTCTTCTTCGTGGCCTTCACCTTCAACTCACGTACAACATCGTTTATATGTTCTATAAACCTTTCACTATTTTTTAGTTTTTCTTTAGCCATTTCCAAGTTGCAGTGGCGTCTTTTTGACACTGTTTCGCTGGCAAGTCAGCATGACAGCTTTTATAGGCCAAGAACAAATCTCCCTCTTTTGAGGTCATTACAGTATAAACAACATAAGCATAAGCTCACTTTAATAACACTACTTAAAGCTATGTACTTGTGCATAAACACTAGCGAATACAATACAAACTAGGGATTCCTGACAATCTTAATCTATCGGCGTACGATTTACTTACGCCAGCTGATAGGGCTGCCATTCATCACAATTTTATTTTTTAATCGATTATCGAAAATTATACCCCAATACATCACACCACTTTAATATTAATTCCGTTTAAATTATTTATCTCAGAAAATATTTGTAGTCCATTAGTTTAAATCATGATTTAATAACTATTATTAATAAGTGCTTCATCGAATTTCGCACTCCTCAGTGTAATACAATGATAACCAACTTACTCTTGTCAAATTCATATCGATGATTCTGAATTCGCAATTCGGTGTTGCTTGGCTCAATTTGGCAGCAATGCATTTTATATATGCTCAGAAAAAAATAGTTAAAAATATAAATGAATAAAGATTTAATATTTGTAATTTACGAATAATTTAGCTTTTTTCTATAACCGAAGTATGGCAGAATGTTACGTAACGTGTTGAGAAAGCCCCCCCCCCTTTTAACGCATCGTAACGTTTGACGAGACCCCCCCTCCCACAAATTGCGTTACGTAATACATGAACGCTCCCCAAACTATTTTTTAAGCCGGTTATCATCTGCAAAAGCTAACCGAAACTCCGTGCCGAGCCATCTACAATAAAACGCCGGAAACTTATTTGTACACCTAATATCTTTGTATTTATGTACATAAGTATCTTTGTATCTACCATACCTGTTAAGTAGTGATTACTAATTGTAGTCATTAGTAGTTAAACTATTTTAGTTGAAAAGTTGAACTAGTCATTACATTACGACTATTTTTGGTATTACACAACTATATAATGATTACGATTAGAAAAAATCAAAAATAATCTTAAACTATCACAAATTATCAAAATAATCAAAAATAATCAAAAATAATCAGAAATAATCAAATTGATTTTTTTTTGACTATGTTTCACTAAAAAAATGTACAAATTATTCCAACATAGTTTAATACTTAAACAACAACACCTAATAGTCTGAAACTATCAAAAATTATCAAAATAATCAAAAATAATCTAAAATAATCAAAATAATAAAAATAATTGAAAATAATCAAAAATAATCAATTTGATTATTTCTGATTATTTTTGATTATTTTGATAATTTGTGATAGTTTTAGACTATTTTTGATTTTTTGTAATCGTAATCATTATATAATCATAAATTTCTACCAGCGAACTATATAGTCACTACGACTACTTTTCAAAAGTAATTTAATTGATTAGTAATTGTAATCGCAATTTAACAGGTATGGTATCTACGTATCTTTGTATCTATGTATCATTGTATCTTTGTTTCCAAGTAATTTTTGTATCATTGTATCTTTGTATCTAAGTATCTTTGTATCTATGTATCTAAGAATCTTTGTATCCATTTATCTTTGTATCTATGTATGAATTTTCAACCAAAAATCTTGTGATTTGCGATTGCCATCAGTGTTTAAAAAACTGCAAACAGTTTTATTTATGTTACTGCTGCTTCTGCTTATGCTTCTGAGAAAAACGAAAGTCACAGTCGAAGCAACAGCAGAAAGCGATCTTAGACGAAAAGCAAAGCAACCGCAGCAGTCGCCGTTTGAGAATTTTTGATTTTGCTGTGCTTCTGCTTTCGATCAGCTACGCAAGTTGAAGCAGCAGCAACTGTTTGACTTCTGCAAGTCGCAGTCGCGACTTCTGTCTCGACTGACTGTACGCTGCATATTTGTTTGCTGCTCCCCTTGTATTTTAAAAAATTTAATAGTTTGACAATTTGATTGTGCGTGATATTTTAATTCATTAATTGTTTTTGTATGGAAGTAAAAAATGTTACTATTTTTTTATTCTTATAACTTTCAATGATATTTGTATTTTTTAGTTTTGTTAATTGCTTATTTTATATGTTTTTTTTCGACACCCTTAAAGCTAGAGCCTTGCAACTTTGCAAATATCTTGGTACATGTCTTCGTCAGACAAAGTGTTAAATTTAGAGCTCTATGACCTCAGGGGGCCTGGGATATCGATAACAAGTCGATACACCTCGATTTGCAAATCGATAAAATACTTATATATCCCACATTTTAGCAGCTAGAGTCATCAAATTTGGGGGCAACATAGCCGGTAACATTCCCCAAAAAACTGCTTCAAAAGTTTGGATTCCACGCCCACATATTCCGCCCCCAGCCCCCCAAATTATAAACAAAAATGCCTGTCACTGTCACTGTCTCTATCACTGTCACTGTCACTGTCATTGTCACTGTCACTGTCTCTGTCTTTTCTCTGTCTCTGTAGTTCGGTTGATCTGAAACTCTAGCAGTTATAACCCCAACAGGCTACATTTATTAAAAAAAAACATGAATTTAGTTTGGTGGAACCACTAAGCAAAGAATATTATAGAGACTTCAAAAGGCCTCGAAAGTTCATCATTGACATTAGATCCAGAGCGCGAGCTTTGCAAAGCTCTGAATTTAATAGCAGCTTGTAAGTATGGGAGCGTAAGTGAGCAAGCACACTTTCATACTTTACTCGCTGTATGCGATAGCAGTTTATATGTATGCGTGTGTATGTGAGACAGTACACACAGTCTGTGTGACCACACATTGACTGGATATTATTGTGATGTATATGTATGTGAGAAAGCACACAGTCAGTGTGAGCACACATTTACTGGATCTTATAGCGATTCATATATATGTAGAAAGCTCGCCCAGTCTGTGTGAGCTCTGTTTATATGTATGTGAGCATCGCCGGCCTCACTTCTTGAAAAAAAACAACAACAAAGTACACATGCACCGCGCTGGGCTCTTGCTGGCCTAGCTTTGTCCAAATTTCAGTTTTGCATTTTCCTTATACCCTTTCTTTCTTCGGTCGATGCCACTAGCAATGAATGTTGTCATCGCAATCACCATGCAGATGTTCACGCATGCATATCAATTCTGAAAGAGTATTCAGAAAATTAATGTGAAGATCTTTAAATGCTTTGCTATTCTTGTTGATATTTTTTTATTTCTTTTTATCTTTGGCCAGCGTTTACATGTGTGTACGTGTATGCATACACATCATATTTAATTGTATGAGTGGCAATTGTTTCACCATTTATTGGCCTGCCTCAACTTTCACATTTGATGAGGAAGTCAAGAAAATTTAAAATAATAACACAAAAATTAAAATAAAATATAAAATACAATAGTTAATATATTAAAGTATGCCTATAATTATAGGCTATTATTATTAACTTACAAATTTTCTGTTTATTGGCGTGTGAGCTTATTTATTTTATTTTATTTCAGTTTTATAAACATAAATATTTTATTTTATGTTAAAATATTTTATAGCTATGTAAATGTGTAAAATACATAAATACATATATAAAATGGATATAAAGTTGAGGCAGGCCAATAAATGGTGAAACAATTGCCACTATTACAATTAAATGTGATGTGTATGCATACACGTACACACACATGTAAACGCTGGCCAAAGATAAAAAGAAATAAAAAATATCAACAAGAATAGCAAAGCATTTAAAGATCTTCACATTAATTTTCTGAATACTCTTTCAGAATTGATATGCATGCGTGAACATCTGCATGGTGATTGCGATGACAACATTCATTGCTAGTGGCATCGACCGAAGAAAGAAAGGGTATAAAGAAAATGCAAAACTGAAATTTGGACAAAGTTAGGCCAGCAAGAGCCCAGCGCGGTGCATGTGTACTTTGTTGTTGTTTTTTTTTTTCAAGAAGTGAGGCCGGCGATGCACTCATACATATAAACAGAGCTCACACAGACTGTGCGCTGACTCACATACATGTACATCACGATCTGATTCAAAGACTCAAGTCTGTGCTGTTGCTTACTATCTCGCGAGCAATATCAGAAATAGAATGACTTGCAATTTGTACAAGGCACACTTTGTCAGCAAGCCTGGAGACAGCAAATTAATTTTCAAGCTTTACAAGTTTTTTTCTGATGAGAGTGCGTTGTACTGTTTGAAGTCTCTATAATATTCTTTGCTTAGTGGTGGAACTTAAACTCATAGGAAACTTTATTTTCGATGACACAATAGCTGCTCATACAGTTATATATCCAACAGACAGACAGACAGACACACAGACAGACAGACAGACAGGACAGGACAGGACAGGACAGGACAGGACAGGACAGGACAGGACAGGACAGGACAGGACAGGACAGGACAGGACAGGACAGGACAGACAGACAGAAAGACAGATATCTTTGTATCTATGTATCTTTGCATCTTTGTATCTATGTATATTTATATCTTTGTATCTATGTATCTTTATATCTTTCTATCTATGTATCTTTGTATCTATGTATCTTTGTATCTTTGTATCTTTGTATCTAAGTATCTTTGTATCTTTGTAACTTTATATCTTTGTATCTATGTATCTTTGTATCTATGTATCTTTGTATCTTTGTATCTTTGTATCTAAGTATCTTTGTATCTTTGTATCCATATATCTTTGTATTTATGTTTCTATGTATCTTTGTATCTATGTATCTTTGTATCTTTGTATCTATGTATCTTTGTATCTAAGTATCTTTGTATGTATGAATCTAAGTATCTGTGTATCTTTGTATCTCTGTATTTAAGTATCTTTGTATCTTTGTATTTATGTATCTATGTATCTTTGTATCCTTGTATCTATGTATCTTTGTATTTATGTATCTTTGTATCTATGTATCTAAGTATCTTTGGTAATTATGCAGTTTGGTTACTTTTTCGAAAAGTGGGGAAATTTTTTTTTTTTTTATAGGCACCTTCGATTGGTTGCTGCTAATGATATTCCATGGGGGGAGGCTGAAATTTCCCATAAACTCCATGAGTTATGGGGTTTTGAAATTATCATGAATATTCGTGATTTTGAAGAACGCTAGGGAGAGGGGGGGATGAACACACACACACACACACACACGAGTTTGTGTGATCTGCTCCGGAACATAGCCAACAGTGCCAATACGTGCAACAGTGCTTTTACGGCGTTTGAAAGTTTTTACGGCATTTTAAACTTTCAAACGCCGTAAAGCAGTGGCTCACGCCACTGCTATTGGCACTGTTGGCTATGTTCCGGAGCAGGTCACACAAACTCGTGTGTGTGTGTGTGTGTGGTTCACCCCCTCTCCTAGCGTTCTTCAAAATCACGAATATTCATGATACTTTCAAAACCCCATAACTCATGGAGTTTATGGGAAATTTCAGCCTCCCCCATGGAATATTACTTACTATGATGCAATCAACAGCTTCATGAAAAAAAAAAAAATTCCCCCACTTTTCGGAAAAGTAACCAAACTGCATAATTACCGTATCTTTGTATCTATGTATCTTTATATCTTTTTATTTTTGTATGTATGTATCTTTGTATCTATGTATCTTTGTATCTTTGTATCTTGTATTTTTGTTTGTATGAATCTAAGTATCTGTGAATCTTTGTATCTTTGTATTTATGTATCTATTATTATTATTATTATTATTACAAGGGCCTTATTACACTGCGACCAGATGTTAGATCTTTTGTGCCGGCCTGTAGGATTAGGGTAGAGTCTCTGTACCGAGGCTTTTGATAAAGGAGAGCACTTTGGTAGGGTCAATATGTTCCCAAATCCTGTAGGGGGGGATAAGTTCACCTCCTAGGTGTAGAAGTCGACGTCTGCTTAGCGAGGGGCATTCAAATAGAACATATTCTGATGTTTCTTGCTCCAGCCCACAGTATCTGCATTTGTCGATCTCTGAAAGTTTTAATTTCTTAATATTAGAATGCGAATTTCGCTCTTTTTAAGATTGATGAAGCGTTTTGATCGCATCATCTGGGAGACGAGAAATTGTTTGGCATGTCTCAGCCCTGCACTGTCGGTCCAGTGACGATTTATTTCCGTTTCCTCCCATTTCCTGAGCAGTTCTCTTTCGTGACCTTTCGAGAGTCCACAGAACGGTTCAGGGCCGATTAGTGGTGTCGACGCCCCGCGTTTAGCTAGGGAGTCAGCCACCTCGTTTCCTATATGGCCTTCGTACCCCGGCACCCAGCCCACCGTTAGGGTGTTTTTGAAGGCAAGGGCGTTCAGCTGATGGAAACAGTTCTCTACAAGTTTGGAGGAGATTACAAAGGATCTTAGCGCTATGAGCGCTGCCTGACTGTCAGAGAAGATGTAAATCCGTGCACCTTGCATTTTTCTGCGTAGGCATTCACGAGCACAGATTTCTACGGCGTATATCTCTGCTGGGAAAATGGTTGGAGACTTTCCCATGGCTATGGATTTATTGAACCTTGGTCCGAAAATACCAGCCCCGGTGTTACCATTTTCCAGTTTTGACCCGTCAGTGTACCACGTTTGTGATCCACTGGGCAGAGATATTGATTTGCTATTCCACTCGTGTCTGGTATGCAAGACTATCGAAAAGTTTCTTTGGAAGATAAGCTTAGGTTTCTGTTCGTCTGCAGAATGGGTTCGTTTATTAGGGGTTCGTGAACCCGAAGATGCCCGATAAGATCACCACTTTTTATGTTGGTGATGTTTTAAAGGCGAAGTGCCCCCAGGCAGGCCTCTTTTTTCAGGGTGATGGGTAAAGGGGGTATGCCGGTTATGACTCCAAGTGCTGCAGTGGGACATGTACGGATGTCTCCAGTAATGCCAATGCAGACAAGTCGTTGTACTTTGGTAAGTGCAGCCGAAGCTGTCTTCTGGGTAGATTTCGTCCACCAAGCAAGAGATGCATAGGTTAAGATTGGTTTTACCACAGTGTTGAAAGACCAGTAGATCATTTTGGGACTTAAGCCCCATGTTCTACCGAACAGCGTGTTGCAGGCGAAGTATGCCCGAGTGGCTTTGTTTATGGTGTTTTCAAGGTGTACATTCCAGTTAAGCTTGGAGTCGAGTGTAACTCCTAGGTAGTTAGCTTCAACCGAAAGGTCAATGGAGGATCCATTTAGGGACGGTCTTGTTAGAGAAAGAGACCTTTTCCTGGTAAATGGAACTAAGACAGTTTTTGATGGGTTTATGGACAATCCTTTGTCCTGGCACCATCTATCGGCTATATTGCTGCATGCGATCCGAAATTGTTTGCTCATGCCAGCCCACTATATAGATGACTAGATCATCTGCGTAGCCTTGAGTGGAGAACCCTAAGTTGTTGAGCTTATGGAGTAGCTCATCGATGACCAGAGTCCACAGGAGAGGATAGAGTACTACCCCTTGAGGGCACCCCCTTGTGGCTACGATTGAAGTCATGGTTCCTCCAAGGTCTACAGTTATGATTCTGAATTTAAGCATTTCCAGAATCCACCTTGGTGTGGAGACATTTTTTCGTTCAAGGGAGGCACGGATAGCCTCATATGACGTATTGTCAAAGGCTCCTGAGATGTATAAAAAGGCACCTAGTGCTATTTGTTGAGCGCCAATGGCCTTTTCAATGGTGGTTGTGAGGCAATGAATGGCGGTCTCTGTTGACTTACCAGCTTGGTACGCATACTGGTACTTGTGTAGGGGATGGTGCTTGAGATTTACCTCCCTGATGTGCTGGTCAATTATTTTTTCCATAGTTTTAAGGAAGAAGGAGCTGAGGCTAATCGGTCTATAGGACTTAGGCAATTGGGAATCTTTCTTTCCTACGTTAGGAATAAACACAACTTTCACTTTAGCCCATTTGCTTGGTACGAGTCCAAGCACGAGACTTGCTCGAAATAAGCGGACCAGGGGAGTGCGAATTGGTGCAGTCCCCGCTGCAACAAGCATGGATAAATTCCATCTGGTCCAGGGGATTTGTATGGACTGAAGCTTTGTATAGCCCATTGTACACTATTTTGATGAAACAGTCTATAGGGCAAGTTTCCAATCCGGCCTGAGAGATAGGGGGTTCCCCTCTCCAGCCCCATTGGAGTCTGCCACCATAGCCACGCGCTGGTGCGGGCACTCTCCAATCCCAGAGATGGTAGGTTGGTGCCTCGCTCTCTGAGATGGGTTGCTCCACAGTCACGCACCCAGGAAAGTGAGTAGCCAGGAGTAAGCTACTCGTTTCCTTCGGGTTGTTTGTGTGTGTTCCATCTGGCTTCTTGAGCGTACAGATGCCGTTTGAGTGGTCTTTTGAGAGGGCTTTTTGTAGCCTGACAGCTTCCGGGAGAGTTGAGATCTGCCCGCAGTGTTGACGCCACGTAGCCCGTTTAGACCTTCTCAGCTCTTTATTGTAGAGCGTTAAAGCAGCTTTGTAGGAATCCCATGTGGTCTTCCCACTCTTCGCTTTATTGAAGAGCCTTCGCGCAGCCCTTTTAAGATCGTCAAGGCTCTTGTTCCACCATGGAACAGCCCTTCTGATCTTGCGAACTTTTTGTTCGCAGCTAGCGTGATATGCTGATTCAATGTTCGAATGAAGCACAGTAGCTTCACGCTCTAACTCGTCTATGGAAATTATCGGACGGGTGGAGCAGTTTCTGGATTGCTCACGTTCAAAACAGAAAAGATCCCAGTTGGTATTTTTTGGGATTTCTAGTAACTAGGCTACATTGCGGGGCGCACCCTATATCAAATCTAATGTGCTGGTGATCTGACATTGTGATCTCACTCGCAACATGCCAGTTTGAGACAACGGACAACATATTCAAGCTACAGATGGTTAAGTCTAGGACTTCCTCTCTTATCGCATTGATGAATGTGGGCTCGTTGCCTCGATTTAGTAGACCTACGTTATTACTAATAATGTACTCAAGAAGGTACTCACCTCTTTCGTTGATGTCACTGCTCCCCCAGACCGTGTGATGTGCATTGGCATCACAGGCGATTAACCATCGGAGTCGGTTCCTATGGCAGTGTTCTATTAGGGCACAGGTAGCCACCGTAGGCACAGCGTCTGAGTCGCCGGGCAGATAGGCGGAAGCCAGCACTGCCTCCTGCACGCCATGGGCAGTGGGTATTTTAACCCAAACTGCCACTAGGTCTTCAGTGATGAGCTGTGATTGGGGAACAAATGTTAGATGTTTGTTAATTAACAACGCCGCTCTAGGGCGAGGTTGGTCATTTGCATATAGCAGCTTACCGGATGGGGTGCTTAACCCCAGGACACGTCTTTCATTTATCCAAGGCTCCTGGATAAATGCTATGTCCATTGTAGCAAACCTCTTGCATAGGACGTCAGATGCAGCCTTTGCGTGGTGGCGGTTTGCTTGGATTCATCTTAGGTGTCTCCGAGTGTTGGGAAGAGTGAGGGGAGGGGGACAGGTCATTAGTCCGCCCTCTTGCGGCCCCTAGCCGCCATCTTCCGGCCTCGGTTCGTGCGCAGAAGAGCCTCTTCCTCCGGTGTGCGCCTCACACCCTTGTTCATGCGCCCGGTTCCGCGCGTGATGCGCCCGTAGAGGGGAGGGCGCAGGATTTTTCGAGGAGCAGCGGGCTCTTGGGCAGCTGCGGTGCCACGAGCCACATTTTCACACGGTGTATGGACGGTGCTGTTTGCCGCAGGCAGCCCGGGGGTCGCATGAGTTTCCTCAGAGGCACCCTGTGGCGGCGTTGCAGCCGCGTCCGAGTTGATGGCCTTGGTGCAGGTGGGCTTCTCCGCTGCGGGAGCAGGAGCCACTGCCTGTTCTTTTGGCTGCACACTGGCCTTGGGCTTAATAGTAGCCGTGCCCCACGCAAAATTCACTTGGTTACCAAGTGTTTTGAGCCTGTTAGCCGAGATCGGGTCTAGCGACAGCGTAATGATCGCCATCGACTGCCTCATCTCACGATGGAAGACGCGCCAGTCTTCCACTCGCAGGCCACTGTTATGGCCTTCAACGAGCTTCAATATTTCATCCGTTTTCAGGTCCTGGGGAGCGGAAAGTAGCCGATGAAGACAGCGGCACGTGGAGCCTCCGCTTCAGGGACCACCTTGTTGTGGGCGTCCTTCCACAGTCGGAGCTTGGGCACTTCAGAGCTTAGCCACTCGACTGTTTCTTTATTGCCGCACTTGATGGCCATCCATCCTGGTCGGAAGGTGCAGCCAGAGAACAGCGGCTTCACAGAGCCGTGTCTCAAAGCCATCACCCTCGACAAGATGACAGTCTGAATCTCGTTGAGCTGCGGCGTTGTCAACAAGCTGTTAGGATAGTCGGCAGGGAGTATTGCTGGAGCCCCCGTGGCAAGCAATACGCTTGCGGGTACACCCTTCGTCAGGGCACTAGGTGCCGCGGTTTTCATGGCCCTCTTAGTCGACACCTCTTCTGGGGTCGTGTTGGCCGATCTAACTCTCTTATGGGTTGCACCACTCATGCTGGGCACCGCCCTTGGAGGGTCCATAGGCTTCTGAGCGAGCCTTTTGGCCTCATCCATGGGGATGCCGTTCGCAAGGTGTCTGCACAACCTCTTTCTCGCAGCGCCCGAAAGCGCGACCCTCTTGGGTCTCTCGACCTTGGGAGAGGCGAGAAGGGCTTCTTCCTCTTCCTTGGTCAACGTCTCAGTCCCAGAGCTTTGTGAACAGATGTCCATAGCTACATCGGGTTGCCGTGTAAGTTCGATATCAATCGACTTGGGGCTGCTTGAGCACCCTGTTTGTTGTTTTTCATTTTCAATTTGGTTTTCCATAAGTTGGTCCCACGAGTGATGAGGAAGGAAGTATCCCCCGGGGCAGAGCCTCATACCCCGGATCGGGCACTTATACGACCGGAGGTGCCAGGTATCCGGAAGCCACCATTAGAAGACACACTGACGTAGTGCCATTCATCACAGGGGCACGGTTCGGTAACACCGGTGATTACGGGTTTTTTCGAGTTTTCCTCTCTAGATCCGCCCTATTTTTTCTAGAGCAGGGGCACCTCGAGCAGGATGTGGCTCTTCACCACGTATGGTCGGTCTTCAGTAGTCGGCATGTGACTGTCAACTACCACTGGCTGGATCAGCTCGGCGCGGCGGCAGGCACACACACTTCACTAACAAAGCCATAGCCCCCAAAAACAACAACCCCTGGTGTGCAAAACTTTTCTAGACGCACCAAGCTATGTTTAAATTGATTAGGTTTAAATCAATTACACCAACAAAAAGTGGCACTGCGAGCCCAACAACAACAACAACAAACGCTACTTGGGTCGTAAATCAATTGTCAAAGGCACAAAAAAGACAAGAAAAAAACCCAGGCACGCACTGTGTATTTTGTTTTTGCAATTATTAGCAAGTGCGTCACAGCGCATGAGTTTTGTATTTGTAAACTCGCTCGCGATCGCTTGTACAGACGGCAGTAGTGGAATAGGTCATGTGTTTTGTTTTTGTAAACTCGGTCGCGCTCAAACTCTCAGCTTGTGCGACAATGAGGCGCCAGTAGTGGAGTGAGGTAAAGTGAAAAATCCAGGACAAATTTGTAGGGGAGGTACTGGAAGGAGTGGTCCAAATTAAATATCCTCTCTTAGTGCTCACTTTCCAACTAAATGGAATATTTTGTCAAAAGTCAAGTCTTATAGCTCTTTTTGTTTAGGCTGTGGGTCTCTCAACAATCAGTCAGTCAGTCAGGACTTTGTATTGCCACATAATTTGTTCTACGCGTTCTATATTTGTTCGTGTTGGTTGTGCTAATTTTTCTTCAAATTGCTACATAATAAGTGGTACACAATATATTTTTTTTAAATAAAAAAAAAACTTTAAGAATTTCAAACTTACGATTTTTTTAAACTTATGAAACACCGATTGCTCGCAAAAAAAATTGAGAAAAGTACACGCACAATAGTTACCGAAGCACGTACAAAATAAAATGACAACATAAATCACAAACAAAATTATGTTTACTGTCAACACTGAAAAAAGTTTAAATTTGACAGCAAAATCCCTGTTTTCATTTTTCAAAATTTGTTTCCATTTATTAAACTCATTATTAACAAGTAAGAAGGCTCTAGTCGAGAAATCCCGACTAGGACATACCCTTAACCCCATATGTAACGCGTACTGTCATTTGTGTGTATTTACCTTGTGCGCAATATGACAAAACTTTAAGCTACGATATCTCCGGTGTTTTTTAACCGATTTTTATCAAATTTTTTTTAATGTTCATTATTTCGTACATAGTTTTAAGCATCATTTTCTCAGTTTTAAAATTCTAGATTGTTTTGATATCGATCGTATCTGTATATCGAAAACCATTAGTGTTATCGATAATCTGAAACAAACTCGATCTGCGTATGGTATGGGAGAGTTTATGTTTCAAGTTTGAAGACTCTAGCTCTAATAGTCTCTGAGATCTACGCGTTCATACAGACAGACGGACAGACGGACATGGATATATCGACTCGACTGTTGACGCTGATCAAGAATATATACACTTTATGGGGTCGGAAATGCTTCCTTCTGTCTATTACATACATTTCCACAAAACCATTATACCCTTATTTACCCATTTTATGGATTCAGGGTATAAAAATGAGATAAATAAAGAACCGGTACACCAATTTGGGTCAAACTTCACACAAACCATCTTCTAAATAGTCCAAACAGTGACTAAAAATTTGGTTTGAATAGGTGAGCTCGTTCTTGCGCTGTTAGTCTACAACGAAAAGTTGCATTCTCTTTTATATATATAGATGTACAACAATGTAAAATGTACTTACATACATGTGTATGTACATGGGAATGTACGTACATACATGTGTATGTACATATGTACATGTGTGCAAAAGTCAGCTCGAAAATTATATCAAAACAATAATGGCAATAGGTATTTGTGTTTGTGACTTACGTTTTGTTTGAGTTTGATAATTAGCAAGTCTGTAGGTAAAACAACCACGTAACATATTCTGGTGTGCAAAAATTTTCTAGACGCACCAAGTTATGTTTAAACACTTAGGTAAGGTTATGTTAGGGCGGTAGTGAGAGTTAGAAACCCCCCACTCACGTAGGCCAGAATTGGCCCGTTGTGGTGCCGCGTTTCGACCGCGTCCAAAACCGTCTACCCAGATGCAGAGAGTGTAACACCGTTTTCGAGGGCGTGGTCCCAGCCCGAGGCTCTTGTAAAAGATAGGATATTTTTCGGGCTTATATTCGCTAGTTGGGAAAGCTCCGATAAGAAAAAAGAACCGAGGTGGCGATTTCTGGTCTTGCAGAGTGCCGGACAGTCGCAGAAAAGTTGGGAAACTGTTTCCTCCTCTCGAAAGCTTTTGCAGAAATCATTGAAATCGGCTTGAAGCCTCGCTGCGTGAAGCCAATGTTCCATAGTTGCCCTGATTACAGCAGCACAGCCTAATCGATTTAGGCCAGGTTTGCCTAGCAATCCTAGCCGTTGCAGCTAGCTTCGAGTTCAGAATTGTGAACGAGCTCTGAGGAGAGCATAGTAGTTCCATGCCTTGCCAGCGCATCCCCCTTACAATTGCCCTCGATGCCCTCATGACCGGGCACCCAAATCAGGTAAAGCTCGAACTGCTCAGCCATCTCTTGAAGAGATTTGCGGCAGTTTGTGACGGATAGCGAGTTTGATGATATCGAGTGTAGGGCTTTGATAGCCGCCAGGCTAGAAAGGTAAAAAGTTGCACTATGACGAAGACCTGCAACTCTTAACGTGCGTTCCCTTTTAAGCTTATTCCGATTTGTTGCCTGGAGGGTTGTAATTTTCAATAATCACTTGGCTTCAGGGTTGTCTATTTCGATAATTATTAACAATTTCGGTTATGTGTTGTTTTTGTTCAAAGTTACAAAGCATTAATAAGAAAAGTATATGAACACGGAATTGTTGCTCTCAAAGTATGAGCAGTACGAAAATCTTTATAATGTACGCCATATAGACTATCAGGATCGCATTAAGCGTGAAACGTCTTTAAATGCAATATGCGATGCATTAAAAGGACCAGTGCCAAATATAAGCCCGGCGAACATTCGTCAAAAAATACACACTTTGCGTACGCAATTTATAAAAGAGGAAGCTAAGGTCCGAACATCAAAGAAGAGTGGAATTGGCCGGGAAGACATTTATGTGCCAACGCTTTGGTTTTACAATAATTTGCAATTTTTGCGCTCCTACTTCGTGCCTCGGGAGTCGACATCCAACATTAACTCGGTAATTAAAAATGCAGAAATAGCATTAAATGATTTAAAAATCTATTACTTTGCAGGAAGAAAATGAGAATGAAAGCTCGACTTGTGACGACTTGACCGGCAGAGATGACTCTTCGCCGTCCCCATCAAATGCATCAAAAAGAAGAAGGGTATGTATAAAAACTACTATAATTTCAAAAAGACTATTTAAACAATAATATTTCCTTTTTATACCCTTAACCCATAAAATGGGTATATAAGGGTATAATGGTTTTGTGCAAATGTATGTAACAGACAGAAGGAAGCATCTCCGACCCCTTAAAGTATATATATTCTTGATCAGTATCAACAGCCGAGTCGATCTAGGCATGTGCGTCTGTCCGTCCGTCTGTCTGTCTGTATGAACGCGCCGATCTCAGAGACTATATGAGCTTAAGAGTTTAAACTTGGAACTTAAGCTCCCCTATACCATAAGCAGATCAAGTTTGCTTCAAATTTTTGATAGCATTTCTGGTTTCCGATATACACATGTGATCGATTACAAAAAATTCTTGAATTTCAAAATTGTTATTGGTTATATTGATGACACTCGTCGCATGCAGACGTGTTTTCTTTGTGCTCCGGCTATAAACGCTAAAACAGTAAATTAATAAATAAAAAAAATTAAAATTAACGCGGAAAGACGCTTTGTGCAGTGAAAATGCACACATCTATAAAAAAAAATATATATATATTTACATATATATAATCATTTTTAGCTAAAACTCAAACCAATCACTCACAAATAAAATCAAAGAAATAAAAAACCATAAACGTAGCCCCGCTCAATAAAATGAGCCAACGTAGCATTCGCGCTCTGACGCAGCGCAAGCAAGACGAACGCCGGCTCTCTGTACAACGGAATAACAAGTACCTCTCTGTGGTTTCCCAAGATATGGAAAGCGAGCGACCAAGGGAAGTCTTATCCTCACTGGGCGACTCTGAACATTCGTGCTCCCCGTCACCGTCCGTACTATCAACGAAATCTGACCGCGCGCGGTCAATAACTCCAAACGCGAACAACGAACTCTTGCACGTAGAACGCGAAAGAGTACGATCATGCTCTCCGTCTCTTCTGACATGTGACGTAACTGTCACTGAACCAACAACTGCACCTGTGCCGACCGCCCGCTCAGTAAACGCAACAACTGCTGCGCCGTCAGCAGAACAATCCGCAGACAACGCAAATGAGAAGCCGGCTATACAGACAGGTATGGATCGCTACATACAGATCAAGCGTAAATTAAGCCCCCACCAAGCTACAAACCAACCAAAAATTAATCGCGCTAATATAGGCGAAGCACCAAACAATACCAATAGATTTGAAATTTTGGCAGATAACGCTGACGATTTGCCCCCTGAAGATAATGTTGACAAAAAAAAAGCAAAAGCCTGCCCCGATATTCAAACATGAAAAAAGCTCTAGCGCTTTTGTTAAAAATGTTGGAAAGCTCGTTGGCAATGACAATTTCCACATCATCCCCCTAATGAGGGGTAGTATTCATGAGATTAAAGTGCAGACAAAAACTGAAGACAGTTTTAGAAAGTTGACGGCCTACTTAACAGAAAACAAAAAAAAACTTTTACACGTACCAGCTTAAAAGCAGCAAGGGCCTGCAAGTTGTATTGAAAGGCATCGAGCCTGATGTTACGACGGATGAAATTAAACAAGCGCTACATGAGAAAGGATTATCCGTTAAATCAGTTCTAAATATTCAAAATAAAACCAGGCAGCCACAACCACTCTTTAAAATTGAGCTTGAGCCTCAGGCTCTGATTATGAAAAAAATGAGGTGCACCCCATTTACAAGCTTCACTTCCTATTGCACCGCAGAACTACCGTTGAAGAGCCACACAAACGTAACGGCCCGGTACAATGCATGAATTGCCAAGAATATGGTCACACAAGGTCTTACTGCAAGCTGCGCCCTGTATGTGTGGTTTGCGGCGATCTTCATGACTCGTCGAGCTGCCCAGCAAGCAAAGATGACTCCAGCAAAAAAAAGTGCAGCAACTGCGGGGGCAACCACACAGCTAACTACAGAGGCTGCACAATTTACAAGGAGCTTAAGTCTCGCATCCATCATCGCGTGAACACAGCTCGCTCTCAGAACGCACCGCCATCATACATTCCATCGAAGTCCAACCCTGACGTCTTCTTTTCGACTGCAGCCAGGTCATCTTTTGGTCCCGCACCTATTATTAAAAACGCGACCTATGCAAGCGCCTTAAGATCTGGACTGATGCCTACTGCTTTTTATCCAGGCTCACAAGCAAAACATGTACAACTCAACGACGAACGAGACAACAAGCCGCAGGAACCGCCACTAAGCAACTTTAATTCAATGATATGTAATATGCAGCAAAGTTTATCACAGTTCATGTCATTTATGCAAGAAACTATGCAAAATTTACTACAAAGTCAAAATACTTTGGTACAGTTGCTTGTATCACAACAATCGAAATAATCAATTTCCTCGCTGCGTATATCAACGTGGAATGCCAATGGCGTTTCACAGCATAAACTTGAATTAGCTCAATTTCTACTCGACAACCACATTGACATTATGCTACTTTCCGAAACACACCTTACAAATAAGTATAATTTTACCATAACCGGATACTCATTCTACGGAACCAACCATCCCGATGGCAAGGCGCACGGCGGGACTGGTATCTTGATAAGAAGCCGGCTGAAGCACCACTTCCTTAAAAATACATCTGGATAGTGGTAACCAACTTGCACTTACTGCCATTTACTGCCCCCCGCGATACTCCATATCTTAAGACCAATTCATTGCATTTTCCAACTCATTAGGAGAACACTTTATAGCAGCAGGGGACTATAATGCCAAGCACACTCACTGGGGATCTCGTCTTGTGACTTCAAGAGGAAAGCAGCTGTACAACGCAATTATAAAACCAAAGAACAGGCTCAGCCACGTCTCTCCTGGCACACCAACATATTGGCCCACGGACCCCAAGAAACTGCCCGACTTAATTTATTTTGCAGTCCCAAAAATATTCCGCGCAACCTGATAAGCGCCTAATGTCTCTCGGAGTTATCGTCTGACCACTCGCCTGTACTAATTTAACTTCTACGACACCCAGAGTTTGCAAATCGCCCCGGTAAGCTGACATCACAAGAAACTAACTGGCAAAGATACAAGAAAAATGTTAGCCCACACATCGAACTTAATCCGCATCTGAGAGTGGAAGCTGATATTGATTCTATTGCAAACAAACTTGTTTGAGTCAGTCTTCGTCGAAGCAGCTCGTACGTCAACACCGAAAGCGAAAACTGCAGCACCCACCCAAAAGAAAACAAATCATCAAATTTAACAGCTCGTTCTTGATAAGCGGCGACTAAGACGGGAATGGCAATGTCTAAGATTGCCGTCAGCTAAGCAAAAGCTAAAAAACGCTACACGTAAACTAACCAAAGCGTTAACACTTGAAGAAGAACATGCCCAGCGCCGATACATTGAGCTCGAAAAACTCACTGTGGAAAGCTCACCCAACTCTCAGCCAACCGACACAAGCAGAGATGCCCCTAAGAAACCAAGCTGGCGGCTGGGCCCGAAGCGATAAAGAAAGAGCCAACACGTTTGCTGTTCACCTGCAAAAGGTTTTCCAACCTAACCCTGCTACAAACTCTTTCGCTCTACCGACTGTATTAAACGACACCCACTCACAACATGAACCCATTGAATTTCGCCCGAACGAAGTCGCAAGAGTTATTAATCAGGAACTAAACCCCAAAAAATCTCCGGGTCTAGACCAAATAACACCAAAGATGTTTATTAAGCTTCCCTATTGTGCGGTCTGTGTTATCTGCCAGATATTCAATGCGATCACACGACTCGGGCATTTCCCAGAAAGATGGAAAAAGTCTATCATCATAATGATACCAAAGCTGGGAAAGGATCAAACAGTCCCCTCGTCGTATAGACCTATAAGCCTTTTGTCGTTTCTATCAAAACTCTTCGAAAAATGCTTGATGACTCGGATTAATCAATTTCTGAACCTTTACAACATAATCCCGTCGCACTAATTCGGCTTTCGCCAAAAACACGGAACTATTGAAACTATTGAACAGGTCAATCGCATAACTTCAGAATTTCGAGGCGCGTTTGAAAATCGAGAATACTGTACTGCAATTTTCCTGGATGTGGCTCAGGCGTTTGACAGAGTCTGGTTGGAAGGGCTGATGTATAAGATCAAATCAACGCTCCCAGCAAACACACATAAACTGTTAAAGTCGTACCTTTAAAACAGAAAGTTTGCAGTAAGATGCGACACTGCAACATCAAGCGAATACCGTATTGAAGCCGGCGTTCCTCAGGGAAGCGTACTTGGGCCAACACTCTACGTTCTCTACACAGCAGACATTCCTACATGCAGGGGTCTTACAACTTCAACCTTTGCTGACGATACAGCTATTCTTAGCCACTGCAAGCCACATCGCAACTCGCTCGTCATCTGGTTAACGTGGAAAAATGGCTATCCGACTGGCGAATTAAAGTTAACGAACAAAAATGTAAACATGTAACGTTCACCCTTAACAAGAAAGATTGTCCACCACTTACGCTAAATAATATCCCACTCTCGAAAGCAAACGAAGTAACGTACCTAGGAGTACACCTGGACAGAAGGCTTACATGGCGCAGGCACATTGAAGCCAAGAGAACACAACTAAAACTAAAAGCCAATAGCCTCCACTGGCTTATCAACGCTCGCTCCACGCTAAGCCTTGACTACAAGGTCCTGCTCTACAACTCTGTTCTTAAACCAATCTGGACCTATGGATGCCAGCTATGGGGTAGTGCGTGCAGCAGTAAGATCGACATCGTCCAAAGAGTCCAATCAAAGATCCTGAGAACTATCACCGGGGCACCGTGGTACGTTCGCAACGAAAACATTCAAAACGACTTAAACGTCCCACCAATCAAGAAAGTAATTGCGGACTACAAGAAAAATTACCTTGGCAAGCTGTCATCGCACCCAAACTATCTTGCTAGAGGACTCTCAAACTCAAGCAGCCGATCCCGTCTTCGTCGTAATGACTTTCCGACCCAGCGATGAGTTGAGGTACGCGGCCACCAACTATTTGTACAACAACAAATAGTTAACTAAGTAATACTTGTAAGATTTGTAAACTTTTTGTTAGTTTCGTTATTATAAGGAAAGATTCAAAAAATAAAACCAGCAATAAAAAAAAAAAATTTGGACCACTCCTTCGAGTACCTCCCATACAAAACATGTCCTGAATTTGTCACTTTACCTCATTCCACTACTCTGGCGCCTCATTGTCGCACAAGCTTAGAGTTTGACCGCGACCGAGTTGACAAAAACAAAACACATGACCCATTCCACTTCTGACGCCTGAATGTCGCACAAGCGATCGCGAGCGAGTTTACAAAAACAAAACACATGCGCTGTGACGCTGTGCCTGAGTCTTTTTTTTTTCTTCTTTGTGCCTTTGGCAATTGATTTACGACCAGAGTAGCATTTGTTGTTGTTGTATGTGTTGTTGTTGGGATCGCACTGCTACTTTTTATACCCTTAACCCATAAAATGGGTAAATAAGGGTATAATGGTTTTGTGCAAATGTATGTAACACGCAGAAGGAAGCATCTCCGACCCCACAAAGTATATATATTCTTGATAAGCATCAACAGCCGAGTCGATCTAGCCATGTGTGTCTTTCCGTCTGTCTGTCCGTCTATCTGTCTGTCTGTCCGTCTGTATAAACGCGCCAATCTCAGAGACTATAAGAGCTAGAGACTGCAAACTTTAAACTTAAACTCTCCTATACCATGAGAAGATCCAGTTTGCTTTAAATTTTCGATAACATTTCTGGTTTTTGATATACACATGTGATCGATAACAAAAAAATCTTGAATATCGAAATTGTGAAAATGAGGTTTGAAACTAAGGATAAAATAATGAACATGTAAATCAAAATCGGTTCAGAAACACCGGAGATATCGCACATTGAAGTTTGGTCTCTGACTTTATATACATAAGTAACTGTAATGGTAAAGTATCGGGTTAAGGGTATGGCCTAGTCGGGATTTCTCGACTAAAGCCTTCTTACTTGTTTATTATACTTTGATACCAAAGGTATCATAGTATATTGGGTTTGTGCAATGTCCGTCATGATGTCCGTCCGTCCGTCTGTCCGTATGAACGCAACTTTTTTCGACACTGTTAAAGCTAGAGCCTTGCAACTTTGCAAATATCTTGGTACATGTCTTTGTCAGACAAGCTGTTAAATTTAGGGCTCTACGACCTCAGGGGGCCTGGGAAATCGATAATATATATATAATATAATATATATCCCACATTTTAGCAGATAGATTCACCAAATTTGGGGCCAACATAGCCGATGACATTCCCCAAAAAACTGCATCAAAAGTTTGGATGCCACGCCCACCTATTCCGCCCCCAGCCCCCCTTAAATTATAAACAAAAATGCCTGTATCTTCTACAGTTTTGAAGCTATAGCCACCAAAATTGACATGAAGGTAGATGCTGACATCTGACAAAGTTATGCATCAAAACATTGGATGCCACGCCCCCAAACAATGGAACATGCCCCACCCCCCCTAACAAAAACCCGGAAGGCTTGTATCTTCGCCAGTTTTTAAGCTAGAGTCACCAAATTTGGTTTGAACATTGTTAGTGGCATCCATAACAGATGGGCATCAAAATTTTGGATGCCACGCCCACTTATTCCGCTCACCCTTATATCTTTCTTAGTTTTTGGGCTAGAGTCACAAAATTTGGTATAAACATTGGTTGTGACATCCGTAACAGGTATGCATAAAAATTTTTTATGCCACGCCCACTAATACCGCCCACCTCTATATCTTTGTCGGTTTTTGCGCTAGAGTCTCCAAACTTGGTAGGGGGATAGAAAGTGCCATCCGCCACAGAAACATGTCATGCCTACCCTTTCTGCCTGATTTTTATACCCAAAACCTTCATATATTACTATTCGCACTCAGAATCCTTAACACACCTATGTAAACTGGTATCAAAGTATATCGCAGTCGGTTGCGTCCGACTGCAACGTTTTTACTTGTTTTTGTTTTGCCTTTAGAGTGGACCCATTTTCCTAATACACTTATTTTTGTGTCAGTATTATTCGTTTAAATCTATTTTTTTTTTTTTTAATCAATATAATTTTATTTTCCCTTCCTTTTTATTACATTTGATAATTAAATTATGTCTGTGGTCTGTTGTGCAAAGCAGTGCAAAGTCCGTGGCGACAACCCAAATGCAGGTTTTGTTTGCTGTTGGATATGTGGGGCTTCTGCACACGAAAAATGTGCAAACATTCATGCCCGTACTAAGGAAAATATGAACAATTCAAATCTCGAGTGGCCCTGCTAGTCATGCAAAGAGTTGAAGAAAAATATTTATAATTTCATGAGTCAAATGCAAGTTGGTTTTAAAGAGCTGTTAGTATTATTTACTAAAGCGCAAGAGCTGCTCTCTGTTTTGGATCACCAATTCAAGAATAATGTAATCTTCAATTCGGAATCACCAAAACGTAAGAACCCATTTGTGAGTCTGTCTCCTAAATCTCCCTTAACGGAAGAACATATAAAAAGTAGTAAAATTAATAAAGTAAATGTTAAAACAAAAATTGCAAAAGCCCCATCTCCACTAATTGACGAGAACATGTATGATAATGCCATCAGCCCTATGGATGTGGCAACATCAGATCCTGGCCCGTTGGTTCAAAATGAGCCACACATCCCTAATATAAGTACATTTCTATCTGTAGCTCCTATAGCGGGTTCTGTCGAGGGTGTGTGCTCAATGGCTCCTTCGGAGGTCGGTTGCGTTGACGTGACTGACCTACGAAATGAAACAAATGGTCACATACCTCAAACTGTGGCTCCTATAGAGGGCTCTGTTGAAAATATACTTAATAAAGTTGTAGGTGTTCCACCAAAAAAACATATATTTGTTTCACGGCTCCCCCCTGGTTTGACATCAGATGATGTAAAGGTCTACATTCAGGCCAAATCAAAGGCTACAGTTTCGGTGGAAAAATTCAAATTTGCATATGACCGGGATATCTCGTCGTTTAAAATAAGTGCTGCAATCCAAGATTTTAATGCTATATGCAATAAAAAATTCTGGCCAGAGCACATCATAGTATATATAGAATATACTGAAAATAAAAATAAAAATAAAAATAAAAATCGGCCGTACTATCAACGAAATCTGACCGCGCGCGGTCAATAACTCCAAACGCGAACAACGAACTCTTGCACGTAGAACGCGAAAGAGTACGATCATGCTCTCCGTCTCTTCTGACATGTGACGTAACTGTCACTGAACCAACAACTGCACCTGTGCCGACCGCCCGCTCAGTAAACGCAACAACTGCTGCGCCGTCAGCAGAACAATCCGCAGACAACGCAAATGAGAAGCCGGCTATACAGACAGGTATGGATCGCTACATACAGATCAAGCGTAAATTAAGCCCCCACCAAGCTACAAACAAACCAAAAATTACTCGCGCTAATATAGGCGAAGCACCAAACAATACCAATAGATTTGAAATTTTGGCAGATAACGCTGACGATTTGCCCCCTGAAGATAATGTTGACAAAAAAAAGCAAAAGCCTGCCCCGATATTCAAACATGAAAAAAGCTCTAGCGCTTTTGTTAAAAATGTTGGAAAGCTCGTTTGCAATGACAATTTCCACATCATCCCCCTAATGAGGGGTAGTATTCATGAGATTAAAGTGCAGACAAAAACTGAAGACAGTTTAAGAAAGTTGACGGCCTACTTAACAGAAAACAAAAAAAACTTTTACACGTACCAGCTTAAAAGCAGCAAGGGCCTGCAAGTTGTATTGAAAGGCATCGAGCCTGATGTTACGACGGATGAAATTAAACAAGCGCTACATGAGAAAGGATTATCCGTTAAATCAGTTCTAAATATTCAAAATAAAACCAGGCAGCCACAACCACTCTTTAAAATTGAGCTTGAGCCTCAGGCTCTGATTATGAAAAAAATGAGGTGCACCCCATTTACAAGCTTCAGTTCCTATTGCACCGCAGAATCACCGTTGAAGAGCCACACAAACGTAACGGCCCGGTACAATGCATGAATTGCCAAGAATATGGTCACACAAGGTCTTACTGCAAGCTGCGCCCTGTATGTGTGGTTTGCGGCGATCTTCATGACTCGTCGAGCTGCAAAGATGACTCCAGCAAAAAAAAGTGCAGCAACTGCGGGGGCAACCACACAGCTAACTACAGAGGCTGCACAATTTACAAGGAGCTTAAGTCTCGCATCCATCATCGCGTGAACACAGCTCGCTCTCAGAACGCACCGCCATCATACATTCCATCGAAGTCCAACCCTGACGTCTTCTTTTCGACTGCAGCCAGGTCATCTTTTGGTCCCGCACCTGTTATAAAAAACGCGACCTATGCAAGCGCCTTAAGATCTGGACTGATGCCAACTGCTATTTATCCAGGCTTACAAGCAAAACATGTAGAACTCAACGACGAACGAGACAACAAGCCGCAGGAACCGCCACTAAGCAACTTTAATTCAATGATATGTAATATGCAGCAGAGTTTATCACAGTTCATGTCATTTATGCAAGAAACTATGCAAAATTTACTACAAAGTCAAAATACTTTGGTACAGTTGCTTGTATCACAACAATCGAAATAATCATTTTCCTCGCTGCGTATATCAACGTGGAATGCCAATGGCGTTTCACAGCATAAACTTGAATTAGCTCAATTTCTACTCGACAACCACATTGACATTATGCTACTTTCCGAAACACACCTTACAAATAAGTATAATTTTACCATAACCGGATACTCATTCTACGGAACCAACCATCCCGATGGCAAGGCGCACGGCGGGACTGGTATCTTGATAAGAAGCCGGCTAAAGCACCACTTCCACAAAGAGTTTGCTAAAAACTATCTACAGGCCACATCCCTAAAAATACATCTGGATAGTGGTAACCAACTTGCACTTTCTGCCATCTACTGCCCACCGCGATACTCCATATCTGAAGACCAATTCATGGAATTTTTCAACTCATTAGGAGAACACTTTATAGCAGAAGGGGACTATAATGCCAAGCACACTCACTGGGGATCTCGTCTGGTGACTCCAAGAGGAAAGCAGCTGTACAACGCAATTATAAAACCAAAAAACAGGCTCAGCCACGTCTCTCCTGGCACACCAACATACTGGCCCACGGATCCCAAGAAACTGCCCGACTTAATTGATTTGGCGGTCTCCAAAAATATTCCGCGCAACCTGATAAGAGCCGAATGTCTTTCGGAGCTATCGTCTGACCACTCGCCTGTACTAATTCAACTTCAACGACACCCAGAGTTTGCAAATCACCCGGGTAAGCTGACATCACAAAAAACTAACTGGCTAAGATACAAGAAATATGTTAGCTCACACATTGAACTTAATCCGCATCTGAAAGTGGAAGCTGATATTGATTCTATTGCAAACAAACTTGAGTCAGTCTTCGTCGAAGCAGCTCGTATGTCAACACCGAAAGCGAAAACTGCAGCACTTACCCAAGAGAAAACAAGTAAGAAGGCTCTAGTCGAGAAATCCCGACTAGGACATACCCTTAACCCGATAGGTAATGCTTACAGTAACTTGTGTGTATTTACCCAGTGACCAATATGACCAAACTTCAAACTGCAATATCTCCGGTGTTTCTGAACCAATTTTGATCAAATTAAATTAAATGTTCATTATTTTATCTGTAGTTTCAAACCTCATTTTCACAATTTTGAAATTCAAGAATTTTTTGTTATCGATCACATGTGTATATCGGAAACCAGAAACTTTATCGAAAATTTAAAGCAAACTTGATCTGCTCATGGTATAGGAGAGCTTAAGTTTCAAGTTTGAAGTCTCTAGCTCTTATAGTCTCTGAGATCGGCGCGTTCATACAGACGGACAGACGGACATGGCTAGATCGACTCGGCTGTTTATGCTGATCAAGAATATATATACTTTATGGGGTCGGAGATGTTTCCTTCTGTCTGTTACATACATTTGCACAAAACCATTATACCCTTACTTACCCATTTTATGGGTTAAGGTTATAAAAACCACCAAATTGAACAGCTCGTTCTTGATAAGCGGCGACTAAGACGGGAGTGGCAATGTTTAAGATCGCCGACAGCTAAGCAAAAGCTAAAAAACGCTACACGTAAACTAGCCAAAGCGTTAACAATTGAACAAAAACATGCCCAGCGCCGATACACTGAGCAATTATCAACATCCAGCTGAAAAAACTCACTGTGGAAAGCTCATTCAGCTCTCAGCCAACCGATAAAAGCAGAGATGCCCCTAAGAAACCAAGCTGGCGGCTGGGCCCGAAGCGATGAAGAAAGAGCCAACACGTTTGCTGTTCACCTGCAAAAAGTTTTCCAACCGAAGCCTGCTACAAACTCGTTCGCTCTACCGACTGTATTAAACGACACCCACTCACAACATGAGCCCATTGAATTTCGCCCGAACGAAGTCGCAAGAGTTATTAATCAGGAAAAAAACCCCAAAAAATCTCCGGGTCTAGACCTAATAACACCAAAGATGATTATTGAGCTTCCCTATTGTGCCGTCTGTGTTATCTGCCAGTTATTCAATGCGATCACACGACTCGGGCATTTCCCAGAAAGATGGAAAAAGTCTATCATCATAATGATACCAAAGCTGGGAAAGGATTAAACAGTCCCCTCGTCGTATAGACCTATAAGCCTTTTATCGTGTCTATCAAAACTGTTCGAAAAATGCTTGATGACTCGGATTAATCAATTTCTGAACCTTCACAACATAATCCCGTCGCACCAATTCGGCTTTCGCCAAAACCACGGATCTATTGAACAGGTCAATCGCATAACTTCAGAAATTCGAGGCGCGTTTGAAAATCGAGAATACTGTACTGCAATTTTTCTGGATGTGGCTCAGGCGTTTGACAGAGTCTGGTTGGAAGGGCTGATGTATAAGATCAAATCAACGCTTCCAGAAAACACACATAAACTGTTAAAGTCGTACCTCTACGACAGGAAGTTTGCAGTAAGATGCAACACTGCAACATCAAGCGAACACCGTATTGAAGCCGGCGTTCCTCAGGGAAGCGTACTTAGGCCAACACTCTACGTTCTCTACACAGCAGACATTTCTTCATGCAGGGGACTTACAACTTCAACCTTTGCTGATGATACAGCTATTCTTAGCCGATCTAGATGTCCAGTGCAAGCCACATCGCAACTCGCTCGTCATCTTGTTAACGTGGAAAAATGGCTATCCGACTGGCGAATTAAAGTTAACGAACAAAAATGTAAACATGCAACTTTCACCCTTAACAAGAAAGATTGTCCACCACTTACGCTAAATAAAACCCCACTCCCGAAAGCAAACGAAGTAACGTACCTAGGAGTACACCTGGATAGAAGGCTTATTTGGCGCAGGCACATTGAAGCCAAGAGAACACAACTAGAACTAGAACAGCCTCCACTGGCTTATCAACGCTCGCTCCCCGCTAAGCCTTGACTACAAGGTCCTGCTCTACAACTCTGTTCTTAAACCAATCTGGACCTATGGATGCCAGCTATGGGGTAGTGCATGCAGCAGTAACATCGACATCGTCCAAAGAGCCCAGTCAAAGATCCTGAGAGCTATCACCGGGGCACCGTGGTACGTTCGCAACGAAAACATTCAAAACGACTTAAACGTCCCACCAATCAAGAAAGTAATTGCGGACTACAAGAAAAATTACCTTGGCAAGCTGTCATCGCACCCAAACTATCTTGCTAGAGGACTCTCAAACTCAAGCAGCCGATCCCGTCTTCGTCGTAATGACTTTCCGACCCAGCGATGAGTTGGAAGGAAGTTGGAATGATAAGAAAAGATTCAAAAAATAAAACCAGCAATAAAAAAAAAAAAATAATAATTCAAAATTGTGAAAACGAGGTTTCAAACTATTGATAAAATAATGAGCATTTGAAAAAATTTGATTTAAATCGGTTAAGAAATACCGAAGATATCGCAGTTTGAAATTTGGTCAGTTTGGTCATATTGGTTTACCCATTGCCAAATTGAAAAATACACACTAATGACTGTACGCGTTACGTATGGGGTTAAGGGTATGTCCTAGTCGGGATTTCTCGACTAGAGCCTTCTTACTTGTTTTATTTTCTTTGACACTCTGTGCAATTTAAGCTATAAACCGATAACCAAAATAAATCAGTGCGGCACAATCGAAAATTTTATCGAAACGAAGCAGCAACTAAAAGCATCGTGTGTGTGAGTTGCAGCTCGAAGCAACTTTCAAAAGAAAACCAATAAGAATGCATGCGTCAAAAAAGCACCGTGTGTACGCAGTCTTAGAGCCATCAGTGAAAATTCTGATAGAAACTCTCGGCCCTGACGTGCCTAAGCACCAGTTGTCCCTTGGGGGATTATTACTTTAAAAGTAGTTCTAGGGAATTCCTGAGGACAGCAGTAGTCCGTGTTTGAGGGGATAAGTGGGTTTCATACAAGGATATTGGAGTGACCGTAGGTCATTTCGGGCTTGATTTGTTTCTCTCATGCGTAGGGCAGAGAGAGTTTGCTTCTTACTTCCCCATTTGGTCGATTGGTAGAAGGTTTAGGACGTTGTCTAGAGTCTCAGTTGGGGTCGTTCTGAGAGCTCCTGTTGTTGTCAGGCCTGCGGAGCGCTGTACTTTGCCGAGCTTATAGACTGTTATTTTTTTAACAATGCTGGCCACCATACTGATACTCCATAGAGTAGGATAACCTTACAATAGCTGTGTACAGCCACAGCGATATGTGGGGTGGCATTCCCATTTCAGTACAATGGACTTTTTGCAGGTGTATAAAGCGCCCGAGGCTTTCTTAGCACGTTCCTCTGTATTGAGATTCCAGTCTTGTTTACTATATAAATATAGAGACCCTTTGACGTGGTCCAGGTGGACAGGGTTCGATCACCTTACCGCCCCTACCCTTCATGGAGCGCAGCAGACTGTTGACTGCCACATTCCATAGGAGAGGGAGAGGACACCTCCTTGTGGGGTGCCTCTACTTACGAACCTGGAGATAGTCGAGGACCCCAAAGTGGCTCTGACGATTCTCCGTTTGAGAAGTTGATCAATCAGATCCACGATGCGATGCTCGACCCCCAAATTCGATAGCGCCTCGGTGATCGCCTCTGGTACAACGTTATTAAACGCACCCTCTAGGTCTAGGAATGCTATGAGACAGTACTCTCTTTGGTAGAGAGCCTTTTCAACTGTAGAGACAACAGCGTGAAGCGCTGTCTCGGTTGATTTACCTTTCTGGTAAGCATGTTGTGCTTGAGAGAAAAGATCTGTCTTGATCGAGTTTCTGATGTGTAAGCCCAAAACCCTTTCTAGCGTTTTAAGTAGAAAGGATGTCAGGCTAATGGGGCGGAAATCCTTCGGGGTCGTATGGGAGGCTTTACCCGCTTTTGGAATGAAGACGACTTTGGATTCCAGCCATGTCTTGGGAATCAAGCCTGTCGCTAGGATATCTTTAAAGATTTTATGGAGCAGTTACCCCCGCCTGCTGCAATTGGGCTGGAATGATGTCGTCAGGTCCTGGTGATTTTAAGGGCGAGAAACTTTGCATAGCCCATGTGATGCTGTCTTTGGAGAGAAAATCGGTTGCTAAGTGCCCTTGAAGCTCTCTGGCTAAGACAGGTGGTGACTCGACTGAGCAACCGAGAAAGTGGGTTTCCATAAGAAGTTCTAGAGACTCCGGACTGGTCGTTGTCCACGAGTCGTCAGGTTTCTTAAGGAACCCGACGGTTGTCTGAGTACTAGAGAGAAACCTTTCTGAGCCTTTCGGCATCAGTAGTGTTTTCAATTGAGGAGCAGAAATTTTTCCACGTAAGGTGTTTAGCCTGTCTGAGTGTCTTTTGTAAGTAGCAAGGCTGGCTTTGAAGAACACCCAAGATTGGTCGTCTCTCCTTTGCTTTGCATTATTGAAGAGAAAACATTCAAAACGACTTAAACGTCCCACCAATCAAGAAAATAATTGCGGACTACAAGAAAAATTACCTTGGCAAGCTGTCATCGCACCCAAACTATCTTGCTAGAGGACACTCAAACTCAAGCAGCCGATCCCGTCTTCGTCGTAATGACTTTCCGACCCAGCGATGAGTTGAGGTACGCGGCCACCAACTATTTGTACAACAACAAATAGTTAACTAAGTAATACTTGTAAGATTTGTAAACTTTTTGTTAGTTTCCCTATTATAAGGAAAGATTAAAAAAATAAAACCAGCAATAAAAAAAATAATAATAATTCAAAATTGTGAAAACGAGGTTTCAAACTATTGATAAAATAATGAGCATTTGAAAAAATTTGATTTAAATCGGTTAAGAAATACCGAAGATATCGCAGTTTGAAATTTGGTCATTTTGGTCATATTGGTTTACCCATTGCCAAATTGAAAAATACACACTAATGACTGTACGCGTTACGTATGGGGTTAAGGGTATGTTCTAGTCGGGATTTCTCGACTAGAGCCTTCTTACTTGTTTTATTTTCTTTGACACTCTGTGCAATTTAAGCTATAAACCGATAACCAAAATAAATCAGTGCGGCACAATCGAAAATTTTATCGAAACGAAGCAGCAACTAAAAGCATCGTGTGTGTGAGTTGCAGCTCGAAGCAACTTTCAAAAGAAAACCAATAAGAATGCATGCGTCAAAAAAGCACCGTGTGTACGCAGTCTTAGAGCCATCAGTGAAAATTCTGATAGAAACTCTCGGCCCTGACGTGCCTAAGCACCAGTTGTCCCTTGGGGGATTATTACTTTAAAAGTAGTTCTAGGGAATTCCTGAGGACAGCAGTAGTCCGTGTTTGAGGGGATAAGTGGGTTTCATACAAGGATATTGGAGTGACCGTAGGTCATTTCGGGCTTGATTTGTTTCTCTCATGCGTAGGGCAGAGAGTGTTTGCTTCTTACTTCCCCATTTGGTCGATTGGTAGAAGGTTTAGGACGTTGTCTAGAGTCTCAGTTGGGGTCGTTCTGAGAGCTCCTGTTGTTGTCAGGCCTGCGGAGCGCTGTACTTTGCCGAGCTTATAGACTGTTATTTTTTTAACAATGCTGGCCACCATACTGATACTCCATAGAGTAGGATAACCTTACAATAGCTGTGTACAGCCACAGCGATATGTGGGGTGGCATTCCCATTTCAGTACAATGGACTTTTTGCAGGTGTATAAAGCGCCCGAGGCTTTCTTAGCACGTTCCTCTGTATTGAGATTCCAGTCTTGTTTACTATATAAATATAGAGACCCTTTGACGTGGTCCAGGTGGACAGGGTTCGATCACCTTACCGCCCCTACCCTTCATGGAGCGCAGCAGACTGTTGACTGCCACATTCCATAGGAGAGGGGAGAGGACACCTCCTTGTGGGGTGCCTCTACTTACGAACCTGGAGATAGTCGAGGACCCCAAAGTGGCTCTGACGATTCTCCGTTTGAGAAGTTGATCAATCAGATCCACGATGCGATGCTCGACCCCCAAATTCGATAGCGCCTCGGTGATCGCCTCTGGTACAACGTTATTAAACGCACCCTCTAGGTCTAGGAATGCTATGAGACAGTACTCTCTTTGGTAGAGAGCCTTTTCAACTGTAGAGACAACAGCGTGAAGCGCTGTCTCGGTTGATTTACCTTTCTGGTAAGCATGTTGTGCTTGAGAGAAAAGATCTGTCTTGATCGAGTTTCTGATGTGTAAGCCCAAAACCCTTTCTAGCGTTTTAAGTAGAAAGGATGTCAGGCTAATGGGGCGGAAATCCTTCGGGGTCGTATGGGAGGCTTTACCCGCTTTTGGAATGAAGACGACTTTGGATTCCAGCCATGTCTTGGGAATCAAGCCTGTCGCTAGGATATCTTTAAAGATTTTATGGAGCAGTTACCCCCGCCTGCTGCAATTGGGCTGGAATGATGTCGTCAGGTCCTGGTGATTTTAAGGGCGAGAAACTTTGCATAGCCCATGTGATGCTGTCTTTGGAGAGAAAATCGGTTGCTAAGTGCCCTTGAAGCTCTCTGGCTAAGACAGGTGGTGACTCGACTGAGCAACCGAGAAAGTGGGTTTCCATAAGAAGTTCTAGAGACTCCGGACTGGTCGTTGTCCACGAGTCGTCAGGTTTCTTAAGGAACCCGACGGTTGTCTGAGTACTAGAGAGAAACCTTTCTGAGCCTTTCGGCATCAGTAGTGTTTTCAATTGAGGAGCAGAAATTTTTCCACGTAAGGTGTTTAGCCTGTCTGAGTGTCTTTTGTAAGTAGCAAGGCTGGCTTTGAAGAACACCCAAGATTGGTCGTCTCTCCTTTGCTTTGCATTATTGAAGAGAAAACATTCAAAACGACTTAAACGTCCCACCAATCAAGAAAATAATTGCGGACTACAAGAAAAATTACCTTGGCAAGCTGTCATCGCACCCAAACTATCTTGCTAGAGGACACTCAAACTCAAGCAGCCGATCCCGTCTTCGTCGTAATGACTTTCCGACCCAGCGATGAGTTGAGGTACGCGGCCACCAACTATTTGTACAACAACAAATAGTTAACTAAGTAATACTTGTAAGATTTGTAAACTTTTTGTTAGTTTCCCTATTATAAGGAAAGATTAAAAAAAATAAAACCAGCAATAAAAAAAATAATAATAATTCAAAATTGTGAAAACGAGGTTTCAAACTATTGATAAAATAATGAGCATTTGAAAAAATTTGATTTAAATCGGTTAAGAAATACCGAAGATATCGCAGTTTGAAATTTGGTCATTTTGGTCATATTGGTTTACCCATTGCCAAATTGAAAAATACACACTAATGACTGTACGCGTTACGTATGGGGTTAAGGGTATGTTCTAGTCGGGATTTCTCGACTAGAGCCTTCTTACTTGTTTTATTTTCTTTGACACTCTGTGCAATTTAAGCTATAAACCGATAACCAAAATAAATCAGTGCGGCACAATCGAAAATTTTATCGAAACGAAGCAGCAACTAAAAGCATCGTGTGTGAGAGTTGCAGCTCGAAGCAACTTTCAAAAGAAAACCAATAAGAATGCATGCGTCAAAAAAGCACCGTGTGTACGCAGTCTTAGAGCCATCAGTGAAAATTCTGATAGAAACTCTCGGCCCTGACGTGCCTAAGCACCAGTTGTCCCTTGGGGATTATTACTTTAAAAGTAGTTCTAGGGAATTCCTGAGGACAGCAGTAGTCCGTGTTTGAGGGGATAAGTGGGTTTCATACAAGGATATTGGAGTGACCGTAGGTCATTTCGGGCTTGATTTGTTTCTCTCATGCGTAGGGCAGAGAGAGTTTGCTTCTTACTTCCCCATTTGGTCGATTGGTAGAAGGTTTAGGACGTTGTCTAGAGTCTCAGTTGGGGTCGTTCTGAGAGCTCCTGTTGTTGTCAGGCCTGCGGAGCGCTGTACTTTGCCGAGCTTATAGACTGTTATTTTTTAACAATGCTGGCCACCATACTGATACTCCATAGAGTAGGATAACCTTACAATAGCTGTGTACAGCCACAGCGATATGTGGGGTGGCATTCCCATTTCAGTACAATGGACTTTTTGCAGGTGTATAAAGCGCCCGAGGCTTTCTTAGCACGTTCCTCTGTATTGAGATTCCAGTCTTGTTTACTATATAAATATAGAGACCCTTTGACGTGGTCCAGGTGGACAGGGTTCGATCACCTTACCGCCCCTACCCTTCATGGAGCGCAGCAGACTGTTGACTGCCACATTCCATAGGAGAGGGGAGAGGACACCTCCTTGTGGGGTGCCTCTACTTACGAACCTGGAGATAGTCGAGGACCCCAAAGTGGCTCTGACGATTCTCCGTTTGAGAAGTTGATCAATCAGATCCACGATGCGATGCTCGACCCCCAAATTCGATAGCGCCTCGGTGATCGCCTCTGGTACAACGTTATTAAACGCACCCTCTAGGTCTAGGAATGCTATGAGACAGTACTCTCTTTGGTAGAGAGCCTTTTCAACTGTAGAGACAACAGCGTGAAGCGCTGTCTCGGTTGATTTACCTTTCTGGTAAGCATGTTGTGCTTGAGAGAAAAGATCTGTCTTGATCGAGTTTCTGATGTGTAAGCCCAAAACCCTTTCTAGCGTTTTAAGTAGAAAGGATGTCAGGCTAATGGGGCGGAAATCCTTCGGGGTCGTATGGGAGGCTTTACCCGCTTTTGGAATGAAGACGACTTTGGATTCCAGCCATGTCTTGGGAATCAAGCCTGTCGCTAGGATATCTTTAAAGATTTTATGGAGCAGTTACCCCCGCCTGCTGCAATTGGGCTGGAATGATGTCGTCAGGTCCTGGTGATTTTAAGGGCGAGAAACTTTGCATAGCCCATGTGATGCTGTCTTTGGAGAGAAAATCGGTTGCTAAGTGCCCTTGAAGCTCTCTGGCTAAGACAGGTG
The DNA here is from genome assembly GCA_018152965.1 of Scaptomyza pallida. Lineage (NCBI taxonomy): Eukaryota > Metazoa > Arthropoda > Insecta > Diptera > Drosophilidae > Scaptomyza > Scaptomyza pallida. Next base: position 16,663 of record JAECXP010000157.1, on the reverse strand, counting down.
GTGACTCGACTGAGCAACCGAGAAAGTGGGTTTCCATAAGAAGTTCTAGAGACTCCGGACTGGTCGTTGTCCACGAGTCGTCAGGTTTCTTAAGGAACCCGACGGTTGTCTGAGTACTAGAGAGAAACCTTTCTGAGCCTTTCGGCATCAGTAGTGTTTTCAATTGAGGAGCAGAAATTTTTCCACGTAAGGTGTTTAGCCTGTCTGAGTGTCTTTTGTAAGTAGCAAGGCTGGCTTTGAAGAACACCCAAGATTGGTCGTCTCTCCTTTGCTTTGCATTATTGAAGAGAAAACATTCAAAACGACTTAAACGTCCCACCAATCAAGAAAATAATTGCGGACTACAAGAAAAATTACCTTGGCAAGCTGTCATCGCACCCAAACTATCTTGCTAGAGGACACTCAAACTCAAGCAGCCGATCCCGTCTTCGTCGTAATGACTTTCCGACCCAGCGATGAGTTGAGGTACGCGGCCACCAACTATTTGTACAACAACAAATAGTTAACTAAGTAATACTTGTAAGATTTGTAAACTTTTTGTTAGTTTCCCTATTATAAGGAAAGATTAAAAAAATAAAACCAGCAATAAAAAAAAATAATAATAATTCAAAATTGTGAAAACGAGGTTTCAAACTATTGATAAAATAATGAGCATTTGAAAAAATTTGATTTAAATCGGTTAAGAAATACCGAAGATATCGCAGTTTGAAATTTGGTCATTTTGGTCATATTGGTTTACCCATTGCCAAATTGAAAAATACACACTAATGACTGTACGCGTTACGTATGGGGTTAAGGGTATGTTCTAGTCGGGATTTCTCGACTAGAGCCTTCTTACTTGTTTTATTTTCTTTGACACTCTGTGCAATTTAAGCTATAAACCGATAACCAAAATAAATCAGTGCGGCACAATCGAAAATTTTATCGAAACGAAGCAGCAACTAAAAGCATCGTGTGTGTGAGTTGCAGCTCGAAGCAACTTTCAAAAGAAAACCAATAAGAATGCATGCGTCAAAAAAGCACCGTGTGTACGCAGTCTTAGAGCCATCAGTGAAAATTCTGATAGAAACTCTCGGCCCTGACGTGCCTAAGCACCAGTTGTCCCTTGGGGGATTATTACTTTAAAAGTAGTTCTAGGGAATTCCTGAGGACAGCAGTAGTCCGTGTTTGAGGGGATAAGTGGGTTTCATACAAGGATATTGGAGTGACCGTAGGTCATTTCGGGCTTGATTTGTTTCTCTCATGCATAGGGCAGAGAGATTTGCTTCTTACTTCCCCATTTGGTCGATTGGTAGAAGGTTTAGGATGTTGTCTAGAGTCTCAGTTGGGGTCGTTCTGAGAGCTCCTGTTGTTGTCAGTCCTGCGGCGCGCTGTACTTTGCCGAGCTTATAGACTGTTATTTTTTTAACAATGCTGGCCACCATACTGATACTCCATAGAGTAGGATAACCTTACAATAGCTGTGTACAGCCACAGCGATATGTGGGGTGGCATTCCCATTTCAGTACAATGGACTTTTTGCAGGTGTATAAAGCGCCCGAGGCTTTCTTAGCACGTTCCTCTGTATTGAGATTCCAGTCTTGTTTACTATATAAATATAGAGACCCTTTGCCGTGGTCCAGGTGGACAGGGTTCGATCACCTTACCGCCCCTACCCTCCATGGAGCGCTGCAGACTGTTGACTGCCACATTCCATAGGAGAGGGGAGAGGACACCTCCTTGTGGGGTGCCTCTACTTACGAACCTGGAGATAGTCGAGGACCCCAAAGTGGCTCTGACGATTCTCCGTTTGAGAAGTTGATCAATCAGATCCACGATGCGATGCTCGACCCCCAAATTCGATAGCGCCTCGGTGATCGCCTCTGGTACAACGTTATTAAACGCACCCTCTAGGTCTAGGAATGCTATGAGACAGTACTCTCTTTGGTAGAGAGCCTTTTCAACTGTAGAGACAACAGCGTGAAGCGCTGTCTCGGTTGATTTACCTTTCTGGTAAGCATGTTGTGCTTGAGAGAAAAGATCTGTCTTGATCGAGTTTCTGATGTGTAAGCCCAAAACCCTTTCTAGCGTTTTAAGTAGAAAGGATGTCAGGCTAATGGGGCGGAAATCCTTCGGGGTCGTATGGGAGGCTTTACCCGCTTTTGGAATGAAGACGACTTTGGATTCCAGCCATGTCTTGGGAATCAAGCCTGTCGCTAGGATATCTTTAAAGATTTTATGGAGCAGTTACCCCCGCCTGCTGCAATTGGGCTGGAATGATGTCGTCAGGTCCTGGTGATTTTAAGGGCGAGAAACTTTGCATAGCCCATGTGATGCTGTCTTTGGAGAGAAAATCGGTTGCTAAGTGCCCTTGAAGCTCTCTGGCTAAGACAGGTGGTGACTCGACTGAGCAACCGAGAAAGTGGGTTTCCATAAGAAGTTCTAGAGACTCCGGACTGGTCGTTGTCCACAAGTCGTCAGGTTTCTTAAGGAACCCGACGGTTGTCTGAGTACTAGAGAGAAACCTTTCTGAGCCTTTCGGCATCAGTAGTGTTTTCAATTGAGGAGCAGAAATTTTTCCACGTAAGGTGTTTAGCCTGTCTGAGTGTCTTTTGTAAGTAGCAAGGCTGGCTTTGAAGAACACCCAAGATTGGTCGTCTCTCCTTTGCTTTGCATTATTGAAGAGAAAACATTCAAAACGACTTAAACGTCCCACCAATCAAGAAAATAATTGCGGACTACAAGAAAAATTACCTTGGCAAGCTGTCATCGCACCCAAACTATCTTGCTAGAGGACACTCAAACTCAAGCAGCCGATCCCGTCTTCGTCGTAATGACTTTCCGACCCAGCGATGAGTTGAGGTACGCGGCCACCAACTATTTGTACAACAACAAATAGTTAACTAAGTAATACTTGTAAGATTTGTAAACTTTTTGTTAGTTTCCCTATTATAAGGAAAGATTAAAAAAATAAAACCAGCAATAAAAAAAAATAATAATAATTCAAAATTGTGAAAACGAGGTTTCAAACTATTGATAAAATAATGAGCATTTGAAAAAATTTGATTTAAATCGGTTAAGAAATACCGAAGATATCGCAGTTTGAAATTTGGTCATTTTGGTCATATTGGTTTACCCATTGCCAAATTGAAAAATACACACTAATGACTGTACGCGTTACGTATGGGGTTAAGGGTATGTTCTAGTCGGGATTTCTCGACTAGAGCCTTCTTACTTGTTTTATTTTCTTTGACACTCTGTGCAATTTAAGCTATAAACCGATAACCAAAATAAATCAGTGCGGCACAATCGAAAATTTTATCGAAACGAAGCAGCAACTAAAAGCATCGTGTGTGTGAGTTGCAGCTCGAAGCAACTTTCAAAAGAAAACCAATAAGAATGCATGCGTCAAAAAAGCACCGTGTGTACGCAGTCTTAGAGCCATCAGTGAAAATTCTGATAGAAACTCTCGGCCCTGACGTGCCTAAGCACCAGTTGTCCCTTGGGGGATTATTACTTTAAAAGTAGTTCTAGGGAATTCCTGAGGACAGCAGTAGTCCGTGTTTGAGGGGATAAGTGGGTTTCATACAAGGATATTGGAGTGACCGTAGGTCATTTCGGGCTTGATTTGTTTCTCTCATGCGTAGGGCAGAGAGAGTTTGCTTCTTACTTCCCCATTTGGTCGATTGGTAGAAGGTTTAGGACGTTGTCTAGAGTCTCAGTTGGGGTCGTTCTGAGAGCTCCTGTTGTTGTCAGGCCTGCGGAGCGCTGTACTTTGCCGAGCTTATAGACTGTTATTTTTTTAACAATGCTGGCCACCATACTGATACTCCATAGAGTAGGATAACCTTACAATAGCTGTGTACAGCCACAGCGATATGTGGGGTGGCATTCCCATTTCAGTACAATGGACTTTTTGAGGTGTATAAAGCGCCCGAGGCTTTCTTAGCACGTTCCTCTGTATTGAGATTCCAGTCTTGTTTACTATATAAATATAGAGACCCTTTGACGTGGTCCAGGTGGACAGGGTTCGATCACCTTACCGCCCCTACCCTTCATGGAGCGCAGCAGACTGTTGACTGCCACATTCCATAGGAGAGGGGAGAGGACACCTCCTTGTGGGGTGCCTCTACTTACGAACCTGGAGATAGTCGAGGACCCCAAAGTGGCTCTGACGATTCTCCGTTTGAGAAGTTGATCAATCAGATCCACGATGCGATGCTCGACCCCCAAATTCGATAGCGCCTCGGTGATCGCCTCTGGTACAACGTTATTAAACGCACCCTCTAGGTCTAGGAATGCTATGAGACAGTACTCTCTTTGGTAGAGAGCCTTTTCAACTGTAGAGACAACAGCGTGAAGCGCTGTCTCGGTTGATTTACCTTTCTGGTAAGCATGTTGTGCTTGAGAGAAAAGATCTGTCTTGATCGAGTTTCTGATGTGTAAGCCCAAAACCCTTTCTAGCGTTTTAAGTAGAAAGGATGTCAGGCTAATGGGGCGGAAATCCTTCGGGGTCGTATGGGAGGCTTTACCCGCTTTTGGAATGAAGACGACTTTGGATTCCAGCCATGTCTTGGGAATCAAGCCGAGAAACTTTGCATAGCCCATGTGATGCTGTCTTTGGAGAGAAAATCGGTTGCTAAGTGCCCTTGAAGCTCTCTGGCTAAGACAGGTGGTGACTCGACTGAGCAACCGAGAAAGTGGGTTTCCATAAGAAGTTCTAGAGACTCCGGACTGGTCGTTGTCCACGAGTCGTCAGGTTTCTTAAGGAACCCGACGGTTGTCTGAGTACTAGAGAGAAACCTTTCTGAGCCTTTCGGCATCAGTAGTGTTTTCAATTGAGGAGCAGAAATTTTTCCACGTAAGGTGTTTAGCCTGTCTGAGTGTCTTTTGTAAGTAGCAAGGCTGGCTTTGAAGAACACCCAAGATTGGTCGTCTCTCCTTTGCTTTGCATTATTGAAGAGAAAACATTCAAAACGACTTAAACGTCCCACCAATCAAGAAAATAATTGCGGACTACAAGAAAAATTACCTTGGCAAGCTGTCATCGCACCCAAACTATCTTGCTAGAGGACACTCAAACTCAAGCAGCCGATCCCGTCTTCGTCGTAATGACTTTCCGACCCAGCGATGAGTTGAGGTACGCGGCCACCAACTATTTGTACAACAACAAATAGTTAACTAAGTAATACTTGTAAGATTTGTAAACTTTTTGTTAGTTTCCCTATTATAAGGAAAGATTAAAAAAATAAAACCAGCAATAAAAAAAAAAAATAATAATTCAAAATTGTGAAAACGAGGTTTCAAACTATTGATAAAATAATGAGCATTTGAAAAAATTTGATTTAAATCGGTTAAGAAATACCGAAGATATCGCAGTTTGAAATTTGGTCATTTTGGTCATATTGGTTTACCCATTGCCAAATTGAAAAATACACACTAATGACTGTACGCGTTACGTATGGGGTTAAGGGTATGTTCTAGTCGGGATTTCTCGACTAGAGCCTTCTTACTTGTTTTATTTTCTTTGACACTCTGTGCAATTTAAGCTATAAACCGATAACCAAAATAAATCAGTGCGGCACAATCGAAAATTTTATCGAAACGAAGCAGCAACTAAAAGCATCGTGTGTGTGAGTTGCAGCTCGAAGCAACTTTCAAAAGAAAACCAATAAGAATGCATGCGTCAAAAAAGCACCGTGTGTACGCAGTCTTAGAGCCATCAGTGAAAATTCTGATAGAAACTCTCGGCCCTGACGTGCCTAAGCACCAGATGTCCCTTGGGGGATTATTACTTTAAAAGTAGTTCTAGGGAATTCCTGAGGACAGCAGTAGTCCGTGTTTGAGGGGATAAGTGGGTTTCATACAAGGATATTGGAGTGACCGTAGGTCATTTCGGGCTTGATTTGTTTCTCTCATGCATAGGGCAGAGAGTGTTTGCTTCTTACTTCCCCATTTGGTCGATTGGTAGAAGGTTTAGGATGTTGTCTAGAGTCTCAGTTGGGGTCGTTCTGAGAGCTCCTGTTGTTGTCAGTCCTGCGGCGCGCTGTACTTTGCCGAGCTTATAGACTGTTATTTTTTAACAATGCTGGCCACCATACTGATACTCCATAGAGTAGGATAACCTTACAATAGCTGTGTACAGACACAGCGATATGTGGGGTGGCATTCCCATTTCAGTACAATGGACTTTTTGCAGGTGTATAAAGCGCCCGAGGCTTTCTTAGCACGTTCCTCTGTATTGAGATTCCAGTCTTGTTTACTATATAAATATAGAGACCCTTTGCCGTGGTCCAGGTGGACAGGGTTCGATCACCTTACCGCCCCTACCCTCCATGGAGCGCTGCAGACTGTTGACTGCCACATTCCATAGGAGAGGGGAGAGGACACCTCCTTGTGGGGTGCCTCTACTTACGAACCTGGAGATAGTCGAGGACCCCAAAGTGGCTCTGACGATTCTCCGTTTGAGAAGTTGATCAATCAGATCCACGATGCGATGCTCGACCCCCAAATTCGATAGCGCCTCGGTGATCGCCTCTGGTACAACGTTATTAAACGCACCCTCTAGGTCTAGGAATGCTATGAGACAGTACTCTCTTTGGTAGAGAGCCTTTTCAACTGTAGAGACAACAGCGTGAAGCGCTGTCTCGGTTGATTTACCTTTCTGGTAAGCATGTTGTGCTTGAGAGAAAAGATCTGTCTTGATCGAGTTTCTGATGTGTAAGCCCAAAACCCTTTCTAGCGTTTTAAGTAGAAAGGATGTCAGGCTAATGGGGCGGAAATCCTTCGGGGTCGTATGGGAGGCTTTACCCGCTTTTGGAATGAAGACGACTTTGGATTCCAGCCATGTCTTGGGAATCAAGCCGAGAAACTTTGCATAGCCCATGTGATGCTGTCTTTGGAGAGAAAATCGGTTGCTAAGTGCCCTTGAAGCTCTCTGGCTAAGACAGGTGGTGACTCGACTGAGCAACCGAGAAAGTGGGTTTCCATAAGAAGTTCTAGAGACTCCGGACTGGTCGTTGTCCACGAGTCGTCAGGTTTCTTAAGGAACCCGACGGTTGTCTGAGTACTAGAGAGAAACCTTTCTGAGCCTTTCGGCATCAGTAGTGTTTTCAATTGAGGAGCAGAAATTTTTCCACGTAAGGTGTTTAGCCTGTCTGAGTGTCTTTTGTAAGTAGCAAGGCTGGCTTTGAAGAACACCCAAGATTGGTCGTCTCTCCTTTGCTTTGCATTATTGAAGAGAAAACATTCAAAACGACTTAAACGTCCCACCAATCAAGAAAATAATTGCGGACTACAAGAAAAATTACCTTGGCAAGCTGTCATCGCACCCAAACTATCTTGCTAGAGGACACTCAAACTCAAGCAGCCGATCCCGTCTTCGTCGTAATGACTTTCCGACCCAGCGATGAGTTGAGGTACGCGGCCACCAACTATTTGTACAACAACAAATAGTTAACTAAGTAATACTTGTAAGATTTGTAAACTTTTTGTTAGTTTCCCTATTATAAGGAAAGATTAAAAAAATAAAACCAGCAATAAAAAAAAAAAATAATAATTCAAAATTGTGAAAACGAGGTTTCAAACTATTGATAAAATAATGAGCATTTGAAAAAATTTGATTTAAATCGGTTAAGAAATACCGAAGATATCGCAGTTTGAAATTTGGTCATTTTGGTCATATTGGTTTACCCATTGCCAAATTGAAAAATACACACTAATGACTGTACGCGTTACGTATGGGGTTAAGGGTATGTTCTAGTCGGGATTTCTCGACTAGAGCCTTCTTACTTGTTTTATTTTCTTTGACACTCTGTGCAATTTAAGCTATAAACCGATAACCAAAATAAATCAGTGCGGCACAATCGAAAATTTTATCGAAACGAAGCAGCAACTAAAAGCATCGTGTGTGTGAGTTGCAGCTCGAAGCAACTTTCAAAAGAAAACCAATAAGAATGCATGCGTCAAAAAAGCACCGTGTGTACGCAGTCTTAGAGCCATCAGTGAAAATTCTGATAGAAACTCTCGGCCCTGACGTGCCTAAGCACCAGTTGTCCCTTGGGGGATTATTACTTTAAAAGTAGTTCTAGGGAATTCCTGAGGACAGCAGTAGTCCGTGTTTGAGGGGATAAGTGGGTTTCATACAAGGATATTGGAGTGACCGTAGGTCATTTCGGGCTTGATTTGTTTCTCTCATGCATAGGGCAGAGAGAGTTTGCTTCTTACTTCCCCATTTGGTCGATTGGTAGAAGGTTTAGGATGTTGTCTAGAGTCTCAGTTGGGGTCGTTCTGAGAGCTCCTGTTGTTGTCAGTCCTGCGGCGCGCTGTACTTTGCCGAGCTTATAGACTGTTATTTTTTTAACAATGCTGGCCACCATACTGATACTCCATAGAGTAGGATAACCTTACAATAGCTGTGTACAGACACAGCGATATGTGGGGTGGCATTCCCATTTCAGTACAATGGACTTTTTGCAGGTGTATAAAGCGCCCGAGGCTTTCTTAGCACGTTCCTCTGTATTGAGATTCCAGTCTTGTTTACTATATAAATATAGAGACCCTTTGCCGTGGTCCAGGTGGACAGGGTTCGATCACCTTACCGCCCCTACCCTCCATGGAGCGCTGCAGACTGTTGACTGCCACATTCCATAGGAGAGGGGAGAGGACACCTCCTTGTGGGGTGCCTCTACTTACGAACCTGGAGATAGTCGAGGACCCCAAAGTGGCTCTGACGATTCTCCGTTTGAGAAGTTGATCAATCAGATCCACGATGCGATGCTCGACCCCCAAATTCGATAGCGCCTCGGTGATCGCCTCTGGTACAACGTTATTAAACGCACCCTCTAGGTCTAGGAATGCTATGAGACAGTACTCTCTTTGGTAGAGAGCCTTTTCAACTGTAGAGACAACAGCGTGAAGCGCTGTCTCGGTTGATTTACCTTTCTGGTAAGCATGTTGTGCTTGAGAGAAAAGATCTGTCTTGATCGAGTTTCTGATGTGTAAGCCCAAAACCCTTTCTAGCGTTTTAAGTAGGCTAATGGGGCGGAAATCCTTCGGGGTCGTATGGGAGGCTTTACCCGCTTTTGGAATGAAGACGACTTTGGACGACTTCCAGCCATGTCTTGGAAATCAAGCCTGTCGCTAGGATATCTTTAAAGATTTTATGGAGCAGTTACCCCCGCCTGCTGCAATTGGGCTGGAATGATGTCGTCAGGTCCTGGTGATTTTAAGGGCGAGAAACTTTGCATAGCCCATGTGATGCTGTCTTTGGAGAGAAAATCGGTTGCTAAGTGCCCTTGAAGCTCTCTGGCTAAGACAGGTGGTGACTCGACTGAGCAACCGAGAAAGTGGGTTTCCATAAGAAGTTCTAGAGACTCCGGACTGGTCGTTGTCCACGAGTCGTCAGGTTTCTTAAGGAACCCGACGGTTGTCTGAGTACTAGAGAGAAACCTTTCTGAGCCTTTCGGCATCAGTAGTGTTTTCAATTGAGGAGCAGAAATTTTTCCACGTAAGGTGTTTAGCCTGTCTGAGTGTCTTTTGTAAGTAGCAAGGCTGGCTCTGAAGAACACCCAAGATTGGTCGCCTCTCCTTTGCTTTGCATTATTGAAGAGCTTACGTGAGGTCTTGCGAAGCTCTTCTATTTCCGGGGACCACAAAGGTGGTTTTGCTTTCCCTCTTGGTTTACTCAGGGGCATGACATGTTGAGGGCGGACATTCATGCCTCCGTGAGTTTACGAGCGAGCGTGCTCAGGAATGGGAGTTGTTTGGGAATTAGTCTCCCAATGAGGTCTTCAAAAACGGTCTAGTTAGTCCGTTTGTAATTTGTACACCATTTTGGCTTGGGTGTGTCAAGGGAGAAGGCCATGTTTATGTACCTAGGGCAGAGAACGAATGCTCATCAAGCACCCTCGATTTGGTGAGTTTTTGATGGAGGGACGCCGTTGCAAGCGTCATGTCTATGGCTTCTTGCCTATTTCTTGTAATAAATGTAGCGTCGTTACCTATATTGCTGATGCTAAGGTTGGTGGACAGAATATAGTTAACAAGTGACTCACCCCGTTCGTTAATGTCAGTGCTGCCCCACTGATGGTGGTGTGCGTTGGCATCGCATCCGATGATGAGCTCCGTATGGGTCGCATCGCAGTCGGCGATCAGGCTACGCAGGAGCTTGTGTGGCAGGGGGCCTTGTTGGTCATGTCATGTGCCATGTAGCTTGATCTAAGATTGACACATCCAGATATCGGCTCCAGGCAAGCAGCAATGCTGTCGCCATTGCTGCAGTTAGAGAGCAGAAAAATATCTAGGTGTTTTTTTTTGCCAGAATACAGGTGCGAACTTTAATTTCATTACGGACTACAAGTAGCGTTTAGTCCTTCGTCCCCAAACCAGAAACCCTGCCACCACAGACCCAAGGTTACTGGATGAGGACTATGCCAATGTGGAGCAGAAGAGCGGCTGCAGTTGCCTTACAGTGGTTGATCTGTAGAAGTCGTAGTGACATCTTCAGATTTGTCTCCACCAGCGTACGCTCCGCCTCTGCGTCGGTGTCACTGTGGCAGCCTCCTCTCCTTCCTTCTCTGCATCGTAGGCCGAAGGTTTACTGGCCGACCGGTACACCCTTATTACTACAGGCTTAAACCCGTAGTGGGCTGCACCATTGAATTTGGAAACTTCTTTGACCGACTCATCATTGATGACCAGGACCACTTTTCTTGTGGTTCCTTCGGTCGCTTCCACCTTGGCTACCCTCCAGTCTTGGGTGGTCCAGTCAGGGTTGCAAAGCTGAAAACTTGAGAATCCTTTCGGGATCCTCAGGCTTAGCAGAGACCCAAACACTGGCGCGGGGGCGACTGGGTATGTTTTTCCAGTCGACCGCCTCTAATTTCGCGCCGGGGTAGATCTCACCCATCATGGCGATGACTTGCTTGTATATGGCGGCAGACGCCACATCCTCACAAGCTATCACTTTGCCAACCGGCGTCAGAGCAGTGTGGTTGTGATTCGCCGGACTCAATCATCAAGTCCAGGAGCTTCTCTTGGAGCTCACACTCAATGGCCCCCCACCTATGCCGAGGGATCTGGCACTCACTTTGGCCCTTGTCTAGGACCCCAATAAGTACCTTCTCTCTGGCGGCTTCGGCAAAGGACCGGGTGAGTGTCTGTGGACGAGAGGGAGGCCGGATGGTTTCTGCCCACTCCACAAGCTGGGCACCATCCGGGGATGCTGGTTTGGCTGTGAGATTGTGCTGAAGAATATCAGCAGCCCGTTGCCGCTCCTGAAAGGATGGCTTGCCAGTGGAAACTTTGGCTGACCCCGAGGCAGTCGCCACAGTCGCGGACCCGGGGACCGGTGCCGCAGTCTTAAGTTGCGGTCGCCGCACTCCAGGAGCCGTTTCTGGACGACGCCCAGGGTGGAAGGACGACTGTCTTCGTTGTCTTCAGCTTGCCCCTTTCGCAACCTTTCGCGTGCCTGCTGGCTTGCCAGACTTTGAAATAGTGGTGCTAGCCCTGATGTTGAGTTGCCCGTTGCTAATTTCTGAGCGTCTGTTGGCTTACCAGACGTGTTTAAGGTGCTAGCACCTGAAGAGGGATTGTCGTTTCCCACCGAGGTTTTGAGTGCCTCGGACACTGATTTTACGTGATCTGTTTTAGTTGAATTCATGTTAGGTCCCACGAGTAGACGGGAATGACGGTCACCTGGGAAGCCTGATTGAAACTGGAGGTCGGTAGGTATCCAGAGATCGCAAAGTAGAGACCGAGCAACCCCTCGGCCGCGTGTCCCTCGGCATAATGCTGTTCCACCTTGGAATGGGGTTATTTTATAGAGTGTTCTTCTCTCGCCCGACTACCATTCGTCACAACCCTTGGCAGAGACATGACCGTACCAAGGGCCTGCTTCCAGCCGCCCTTACGAGGAGAGTATAGTCGCACTACCAATTGAAGGCTCCAAGGACGGCACGCACTGCGAGGGCGACCATACATATTTTCGGTTTGCATGCGCCACCTTGTAGTTGCGCGTTGTTCCACTCGGCTGTTGATGCTGATCAAGAATATATATATGGTCGGAGATGCTTTCTTCGGTCTGTTACATACATTTACAGAAAACCATTTACCCATTATATGGGTTAACGGTATAAATACCATCACATACTAAGAAGCTAAAGTCGGTCACATCTAAAATTATGTCATGGTTCCAAACATGGAAGCTTTTTTTGTTTTTAATAAACATTATTCAGATATTACTAGTTATTTTCAGTCACGGGTGTTAATGAAGAAGGCATACAAATAAGTTTCCCTACAAGTATTTATACTTTGATACCGAAGGTATCATAGAATATTGGGTTTGTGCAATGTCCGTTATAGTGTCTGTCCGTCCGTCCGTCTGTCTGTATGAACGCAACTTTTTTCGACACCCTTACAGCTAGAGCCTTGTAACTTTGCAAATGTCTTGGTACATGTCTTCGTCAGACAAAGTGTTCAATTTGAGCTCTACGACCTCAGTGGGCATAGAAAATCGAGAACAAGTCGATAAACCTCGATGTTCAAATCGATAAAACACATATATACCCCACATTTTAGCAGCTGGAGTCACCAAATTTGGGGCAAGATAGCCGAAGAAATTCCTCAAAAACTTGAAAAAAAAAGTTTGGATGCCACGCCCACCTGTTCCACATCCAGCCCCTCCAATTATACACAAAAATTGCTCTATCTTCTACAGTTTTGAAGCTATTGCCATCGGTATAAAAGTAGTTTCTGGCATCTGAAACAGATATTAATCAAAACTTTGGATGCCACGCCTCCAAACAACGGGCCATGCCCCACCGCCCTATCAAAAACAAGAACGCATGTATCTTCGACACTTTTAAGCTAGAATCACCAAATCTGATGGAAACATAGCTGGAGATACTCCTCAAAATTGCAACAAAAGATTGGATGCCACGTCCACCTCTTCAGCCTCTAGCCTCCCTCTAATTATAAAAAAAAATGCCTGTATCTTCTACAGTTGTTAAGAATTTGCCACCAAATTCGGTATAAAGGTGGATGCTGACATCTGACACAGATATGCATCAACATTTTAGATGCCACGCCCCCAAACAACGGGATATGCCCCACCGCCCTAAAAAAACCGGAATGCATGTATCTTTGCCAGTTTTTAGCTAGAGTCATCAAATTTAGTGGGCAAATTGTTAGTGACATCCGTAACAGAAGTGCATCAAAATTTTGGATGCCACGCCCACTTATACCGCCCATCTCAATATCTTTCTCAGTTTTGCGCTAGAGTCTCCAAACTTGTTATGGAGATAAAATGTGCCATCCACCACAGATATGCATCACAAATTTCGATGTCACGCCTACCTCTTCTGCTTGATATTTATACCCAAAACCCCCATATATTACTATTTGCACACAGAATCCTTCACACAGCTATGTAATCTGGTATCAAAGTATATCGCAGTCGGTTGCGTCTGACTGCAACGTTTTTACTTGCTTTTTTTATTTTCTTTGTAAAGTATTTTTTAGGCAGAAATCATTGCTTTACAACAGTGATGTCAAAAAGCATGCTTATGGAAGAGCAACCACCAATACAATTAAAGAAAACACAAACACACACACAAGTGAAGCCAACTTTAATTTTCCTCTTTTCTACCAGTGAAAAAATTTGTCAATACATTTGAATGACAAGAATCACAGCCCTCTGACCTGTACTCATATTGTGTTGTGTGTAAACCAGCTATGTCCAAGCTGAGAGAGCTGTCAGTGTACATTGGTGTGCGTAACACTGAACAAATAATAACTTCGGCTGTTGTTCGGCTGTTACTTGACTTGCTTCGGCTTGTGTCTGTGTGAAACGAAGTGTCAATTTACCCAAAATGGGTAAACTGTGGACATAGCTGGTGTAAACTAATTGACATACAAACATTTTCTTTAGTGCAGTCTCTTTTACAAAAAACAACAAATTACATTGAAATTTCGTAGCCCACCAACAAAAAAAAGCAAAGATCCGTTATATTCCTGATAATTTGGCAGCGAATAGATGACCAAAAAAATTCGAAAAATTGTTTGGGTAATTTGCATTGCTTATGGAAAGAGCTCGTGTACACATACGCAAACTGCTCGCCTATGTCTAAGAGCTATTACAAAAACAATGTAGGTCTGGGAGCTATAGCATTTGATATCACTACTTTACAAGAAGCACTCAAATCCCTTCATTGCCTTGAATACTCTGCAGTGAAAATTAGCATCCTTTTTGATAACCAAGTAGCTATCAATTCTCTGTCTTGTCAAAATCGATTTCGGCCAATAAGCCAACGTGAGCGAGAGGTTTCATCATCTCACTAACGGTGTAACCTAACCCAACCTTGATACATAAGGTATCATTGTACTTTGATAGCAAAGGTATCATAGTATATTGGGTTTGTGCAATGTCCGTCATGGTGTCTGTCCGTCTGTCCGTCCGTCCGTCTGTCCGTATGAGCCTTGCAACTTTGCAAATATCTTGGTACATGTCTTCGTCAGACAAAGTGTTAAATGTAGGGCTCTACGACCTCAGGGGGCCCGAGAAATCGATAACAAGTCGATACACCTCGATGTGCAAATCGATAAAACACAAATATATCCCACATTTTAGCAGCTAGAGTCACCAAATTTTATGGCAAGATAGCTGGTAACATTCCTCAAAAAACTGCATTAAAAGTTTGGATGCCACGCCCACCACCCCGCCCCCAGCCCCTCCAATTATAAACAAAAATGCCTGTATCTTCTACAGTTTTGAAGCTATAGCCGCCAAAATTGACATGAAGGTAGATACTGACATCTGACAAAGTTATGCATCAAAACATTGGATGCCACGCCCCCAAACAACGGGATATGCCCCACCGCCCTAAAAAAAACCGGAAGGCATGTATCTTCGCCAGTTTTTAAGCTAGAGTCACCAAATTTGGTATGAACATTGGTAGTGACATCCGTAACAGATCTGCATTAATGTTTTGGATGCCACGCCCACTTATACCGCCCACCTCTATATCTTTGTCAGTTTTTGAGCTAGAGTCTCTAATTTTATACCCAAAACCCTCATATATTACTATTTGCACTCAGAATCTTTAACACAGCTTTGTGAACTGGTATCAAAGTATATCGCAGTCGGTTGCGTCCGACTGCAACGTGTTTACTTGTTAGTATATTGGATTTGTGATATGGCTGTCTTGGTGATCGTGGGACTATTAAAAAATTACAAATTACCGAGTGTTTGAAATTTGTAATGATTTAAAAATTTTGAGATAAGATGAATATAAATATATAAATTATCAAGTGCTTTTATTTAACTGCTCATTTTTACACATTTAAAGCATATGGCAGCTCAGACTTTTTTTAATGAGAAAAAGTGCTAAATAGGGTGAATAATCAGTTTCGTTTTGTAGTCAAAAGCTTCGTAAGTTAGCGAATGAGGCTTTTACTACTTCAACTGACACCGTCGCCCGCTTTATTCGTTTCTGTTGCAGATAAAATTTCGCCGTTGATACTACTGGTACTGGTTCTTCAACCTTCCATTATTATTTGCGAATTATCCTGATCTTATACGAAACCCGATTTTTTGAAGCAGTTGAGAATCGTTAGGGGCGTAACAGCTCTCCATGCCTTGTCAATCAGTTAAATAGCTGTCAGTGAAGTCATATTAGCTTACCAAGAAATTCCAAAACGGTCCAACCAAGTTTTTTTGCGATAAAGAGATTTTGTTGGGGACTCGTGATAACTTTGAATTATTGAGAAGTTTGAAATATCGACGATTTCAATTGACGAGGAGTCGACTGTCGTTTAAAACAAGTAAGCAAGCTTAAGTCGAGAAATCCCGCATTGGACATATCCTTAACCCGTTACGTAACGTAGCAGCCACACTCTTTTGTGAGTATTCAATCCAATGATTAAAATGACCAAACTTTAAGCTGCAATATCTCTGGTGTTCCGTAACCGATTTGATGACATATTTTTTAACGTTTATTATTTTATCCATAGTTTCAAACCTAATTTTCTTAATTCTTAAATTGAAGTTGTTTTTCTTATCGATTACAAACCAGAAGTGATACCGATAATTTTAACAGGCAGACGGATATGGCTGTATCGGCGCGGCTGTTGATGCTGATCGACAATATACGTACTAAAGGGGGCCGGAGCTGCTTACGTATGTCTGTTACATACTTTTGCACAAAACCATAATACCTTTTTACCCATTTTCTGGATTAAGGGTATAAAAAAATTGATGAAATGATTTTTTTTTAATTTAAAAATGAATTGTTTTGGTTTGCCTTGATTTACTAAATAGGAATATATATCATTATTGGGATTATTCCCAAAGAAAGGTCGAAATATCAACTTGGTTTTATTTTTGAGCAAAAAAATAAAACTCAAAGAATAATCATTATATCATGAGTTTTATTTTTTTGCTCAAAAATAATAATTATTGATTGAGTTGTACGTATAACTCAAAATTAATCAATATTTTGTGAGTATATGAATATAAATCAAAAATAATCATTATTTTATAATTTTTATAGTAAACTTATAATGATTACCCCAAACAACACAATTTTCTAATAACACAAAAGATAATTATTGGCAGCTTCCAGTTATTCACATGTGATCACACGACTCGGGCATTTCCAAAAAGATGGAAAAGTCTATCATCATA
>JAECXP010000156.1:0-24023 GCA_018152965.1 Scaptomyza pallida | reverse complement strand
ATATATATAGATTAGCTTGATACAGATGCAACAATGTGTGCGTGCATTAACCAATATATGCACTTGCATTTTTGTTAATACATATGTATGTAGGTACTAAACAATGAAAATGCACGTACATACATGTGTATGTATGTACATGTGCATTTGCAACACCAACTAAAGTTACAAATGTCAGTTTGAAAATAATATCAAAACAACAATGGCAATAGGTATTTGTGTGTTAAGTTTTGTTTGATAATTAGCAAAGTATGTAGGTAAAACCAATCGCGTAACATATTCTGGTGTACAAAAACAAATTATGTTTTAATTGATTTCTTTTAAATCAATGATACCAACAAAAAGAAGCAACAACAACACTTACAACAACAACAAACGCTGCTGGGGTCGTAAATCAATTGTCATGGGCACAAAGAAGAAAAGAAAAAAACTCATTTGTTTTGATTTTATCAACTCGTATATATGTATATTAGCTTGCTACAGATGCAACAATGTGTGCGTGCATTAACCAATATATGCACTTGCGTTTTTGTTAATACATATGTATGTAGGTACTAAACAATGAAAATGCACGTACATACATGTGTATGTATGTACATATGTGCATTTGCAACACCAACTAAAGTTACAAATGTCAGTTTGAAAATAATATCAAAACAACAATGGCAATAGGTATTTGTGTGTTAAGTTTTGTTTGATAATTAGCAAGTATGTAGGTAAAACCAATCGCGTAACATATTCTGGTGTACAAAAAGAAATTATGTTTTAATTGATTTGTTTTAAATCAATGATACCAACAAAAAGAAGCAACAACAACACTTACAACAACAACAAACGCTGCTGGGGTCGTAAATCAATTGTCATGGGCACAAAGAAGAAAAGAAAAAAACTCATTTGTTTTGATTTTATCAACTCGTATATATGTATATTCCCACTGCACCACGAAGCGAACGTCAAGCGAGAGTTTCGTAAAACTATCGCATTCGAGCCCGAAAACGATACTTAAACGAACATTGTAGAAAAACTAAGAACTGAAGCTGTTATTTTTTGTGGTTTTTGCTATCGTTGTTTGCGTGCTTAAGTGAGCGACGCACAGCAAAATCCAATCGTTTGTTTCTTTTGCGTTTGTTGTTGCTTTATATGCCGTTTCATTTCTTCTCAGTGCGCTTTTGCGGCGTAGCAAGCAGAAAAACAACAACATTCGTTCCGTTGTTTTTTTTTGTCTGTCCGTCTTATGTTGTTTTCCGTTATTCTTACTATTTCTTCTACTGTCTTGTCGCATTGCACCACGCATGGTGAAATAACATAAGGTGGTCCCGTCGGCAAAAGACATCCACTTATTGTATGCTTGCAATAAGTGCGAGTGAAAGGAACATAGTTAATAGTGTCGTATTGAGTGTGAGTGAGGCGGCAATATGTTTGTTGATTAGCCCTTCGCATACGTGCACTGAAATAAGTGGATACTTCGTAAAACTTCGGCTCCGACGGGACCACCTTATGTTATTTCACCATGGCACCACGAAGCAAAAGTAAAGAGCGAATTATTTGCACGTGTTATTTGCACTTTTTATTGACCGGCAAGCAACGCGGACGTTAGCAGTGAACTAAAGTGAATTAATTTTGTCGGTAAGTAATTTTATCTATTTTTGTATTAATAACGTGCACCATCAAAATATTGAGTGATTAATGTTAAAAAACTACAACCAATAGCTGCAATAAAAGAATTTTTAATTTTGTGCGTGCTTGCCATTGCACGTGGACCGCCAACAACAACAACAACAACTTAATAATTTGATGGTGCTTTATATACATACATGTATGCGCTGCTATGATGTGTATATTTAAATTTTTATAATTAAAGTGTGGATGGATGTAAAGAAACCAGCAGAAACAACATAAACAAAAGGAAGTATACTTTTTAATATATTTATTATAATCAAAAAGTGGTTGTAATTTTCCAAGATGGCGCCGAAACGTAAATGTCGCCGTTTTATATGCGAAGCAAAGCATATAAAAGAAAGTGTAGAGAGTGATAAAGTTTGTGACAGCAGCACTGCTGAGATTGCACCCAATTTTTCTTTTGATAGTGATTTAAATAATTCATACATATTGGAAGATACTAGTTCAAGTGATTTTAATACACGTTTAGCACAGTGGTTGTCCGCAAATAACGTAAGCACCAGACCTTCAAATGATTTATTGAAGTTATTGTCCGAAAAAATTCCGGGGTTACCACAAGATGTCAGATCATTGAAGTGCACTCCAAGAGGGATTATTAAAAGAGTTGTGATGCCAGGAAGTTATGTACACTACGGTGTTAAAGATTCGTTAACCGATTTTCTTAGCAATTTTCATTGTCAATCTGACAACTTAAACTTAAACTTTAACGTAGACGGACTGCCGTTATTTAAAAGTTCACGCGAACAGACATGGCCCATTTTATTTAATATAAATGGCACGAAGCCCATATTAGTAGCTGGCATATATGTTGGTAATGCAAAGCCTAATAATCCAAATGATTACTTGGGGGAATTCGTAAGCGAATTATTAGATTTGATTAGGGATGGAATAGTGTATCGGGGCAGAAAACTTAACATTAGTGTTAGAGCATTCATTTGTGATGCTCCAGCCCGTGCATTTATATTGGGTGTTAAACATCATTCAGGGTTTTATTCGTGCAATCAATGCACTCAAAAAGGCAAAAGCTTTCAAAGGCGTATTGTATTCGAAAAGTCAGACAGCCTCCCTCGAACTGATAGTAGTTTTAGAAATCGCCTACAGCCGGAGCATCACAACATACAGGAAAAATTAGTCTTAGAATGTTTGCCAATTGATATGGTTAGTTAGTTTTCCTTAGACTATATGCACATAGCTTGCCTTGGGGTTATGAAATCTTTATTAGTTGCATTAGTAAGAGCAAGAGGTCATCGATTTTCTTTGAATCGGCAGTCTATAAGCACAATTAACAGCAAATTACTTTCATTCCGTCATTTTATGCCTAGAGAATTTAATAGAAAACCAAGATCTCTTGACGAGCTTGATAGGTATAAAGCGACTGAGCTGCGAACATTTATTTTATATACAGGACCCATTGTGTTTAAAAACATTTTAGAACCATCTCGATATAATCACTTTTTATTGTTCAGCTTAGGCATGAGACTTCTTCTTCACAATGAATATTGTATATCTAAAAACCATCTCGCTTCCAGTTTGCTAAATAATTTTGTAGAACAAGTTCCATCATTATATACATTTTCTATGCTTACTTTTAATTTTCATTGCTTAACGCACTTAAGCAAGCAATCAATTCAATTCGGCTCTTTGGAGTCCATAAGCTCTTTTCCATTTGAAAATTTTTTAGGTCAGTTTAAAAAAATGGTGAAAAAATCTGGGTCCGTCATTGAACAGTTATATAATCGCATTGTAGAGCGAAGTATTTTAAAGGTTGTAGCCAATGAGCAAACTCTAAATTTGAGAAATGCCACTAATAAAATTGTCCATAATGGTTTATTTTTTGATTTGAAAGAATCCAATAGCTTCTACTTTATAAGAGAAAATAATGTATACAACATTTTTCAAATAAGTAACATTGAAAACAATATTTTATACAGCCGATTAATTGTTAATCTTGAGCCTTTTTTTCTTTTCCCAGTAGATTCTACTCTTGTCGGTATTTTTCATCAAAGAATATTGATTTAGACTCTACTGTTTTGCAGCATTCAGTAGAACGTATTTCAGGCAAAATTATTCATATATTTGATACTAATATGCATATATACTTTCCGTTTGTTAATTAATTTAAGTACAGCTATGGATAACGCAAGCTACACCCAACTTTTCAACATGGACTCTGGAGACGTGAATCTTGTTGACACTTCCACACACCACTCCACCGGACAAACAGGTAAGAAAAATGTCCTATTAGTTTTGATTTAAATTAATGTCTTTATTTATTCTTTTGAATATCTTAGCCAAACTGGACGCTATTCTTGGCAAAATGAACGAGATGTCAAAAGTAATGGAGGAGCTTAATAGAAAAGTCGATCGCCAAACAACTGAGCTAGTAGCACTGCGGTCTGAGCTAGCGTCGGTTAAGACCAAAGTTTGCGGCGAGGTAACAAGGGCAAAACAGTATCTGCCTCTACAGCCATTTGAGAAATTGGAAGATTTTTTAAAATTCGAGATATCTCTGCAGGATGAAGTTGTCTTTAAGAACATTGTATGTATTCTAATATTTGTCCTTACTAAATATTTTGATTAATAACTTGTAATTTTTTTAAACAGATTGCGGATTTCTTAAAGTCATCTGAGGTGTCTTGCGACAAATTTATTCGCTCTTCTTGGCGTCAACTTTTGGCCGACGAGGTAGCCAGACACTGCTCTTGGCGTGGCACGGATGCCAAGAAGTGCATCAGAGGCTTTCGGGTTACTCTTGCAATTCGCAGTATGTATTTTTCTATGCATAAATGTACATATGCAATTACATTTTTTAAACTTATCAAATAACTCATTTCAATATTTTTAAAGCGGCTTTCAAGCAGAGGTTTGCCCTAGAGGATGCGGAGTTTGACAGAGTCACCCAGAAGTTCTTTCAATATGCCCAGGACAGGATCTCCAAATCCATTAAATTAGATGCTGCCAAAAAACCAAAGCTATTATAACTTACTTTTTTTTAATGTTTACTTTAAGTTTTTATTTTATTTGCCTTTTAATTTAAATTTTTATTTTTAATGTTACCTTTGATTTTTTATTTTTGTAATTTTTTGTTATTTTATTAGTTTTATAGTGAATAAATATTTATTTGTAATGTTTAATAAAAATTAAAAATTTACATAAATTTGTTTAATTTATAGATTTTTAATAGGAATAAAATATATCGCAAAAGGCTCGCAAACGAGCCCTGAACCGAGCCGCAAAGATATTACAAAAGGCTCGCAAACGATATCGCAAAAGGCTCGCTAACGAGCCCTGAACCGAGCCGTAAAAGATATTACATAAGGTTCGCAAACGATATCGCAAAAGGCTCGCAAACGAGCCCTGAACCGAGCCGCAAAAGACATCACATAAGGTTCGCAAACGATATCGCAAAAGGCTCGCAAACGAGCCCCTGAACCGAGCCGCAAAAGACATCACATAAGGCTCGTAAAAACTATCGTAATAGGTTCGTAAACGGATCGTTTGCGAGCGTTCGAAAACGAAACTTTGTCTGCCACAAACTGAGCGACTGGTGATTCGTTTGAGTATCGTTGGCGGATGTTTTCGCGACAGTTTTGCACGTTTATGTTTCGCGTATGTGCAGATAGCGATATCGTTTACGAACTTTTGGTTCAGTGGGTTAGCTTGCTACAGATGCAACAATGTGTGCGTGCATTAACCAATATATGCACTTGCATTTTTGTTAATACATATGTATGTAGGTACTAAACAATGAAAATGCACGTACATACATGTGTATGTATGTACATATGTGCATTTGCAACACCAACTAAAGTTACAAATGTCAGTTTGAAAATAATATCAAAACAACAATGGCAATAGGTATTTGTGTGTTAAGTTTTGTTTGATAATTAGCAAGTATGTAGATAAGACCACTCGCGTAACATATTCTGGTGTACAAAAACAAATTATGTTTTAATTGATTTGTTTTAAATCAATGATACCAACAAAAGAAGCAACAACAACACTTACTAACAACAACAACAACAAATGCTACTTAATTCGAAAAACAATTGTCAAAGGCACAAAGAAGAAAAGAGAATAACGGAGAGAGACAAAAAGTGGAATGGGTAATTTTTTTTATTTTTTTTTGTTTGAAACCTCGGCGGCGTTGAAACTCACAGCTTGTGCGACAATGAGGCGCCAGAGTGGTAGAATGAGGTAAAGTGATTAATGCAATTAATTGAGTTGTTCAACATTTAATCCAAATTCAAAATCCTTTCTTAGTGCTCACTTTCAACCTGATTGGAATATTTGGTGAAAATTTCAGCCTTCTAGCTCTTTTCGTTTAGGCTGTGGGTCTCTCAACAATCAGTCAGGACAAACTATTTTATATATATAGATTAGCTTGATACAGATTCAACAATGTGTGCGTGCATTAACCAATATATGCACTTGCATTTTTGTTAATACATATGTATGTAGGTACTAAACAATGAAAATGCACGTACATACATGTGTATGTATGTACATATGTGCATTTGCAACACCAACTAAAGTTACAAATGTCAGTTTGAAAATAATATCAAAACAACAATGGCAATAGGTATTTGTGTGTTAAGTTTTGTTTGATAATTAGCAAGTATGTAGGTAAAACCAATCGCGTAACATATTCTGGTGTACAAAAACAAATTATGTTTTAATTGATTTGTTTTAAATCAATGATACCAACAAAAAGAAGCAACAACAACACTTACTAACAACAACAACAACAAATGCTACTTAATTCGAAAAACAATTGTCAAAGGCACAAAGAAGAAAAGAGAATAACGGAGAGAGACAAAAAGTGGAATGGGTCATTTTTTTTTTTTTTTTGTTTGAAACCTCGGCGGCGTTGAAACTCACAGCTTGTGCGACAATGAGGCGCCAGAGTGTTGGAATGAGGTAAAGTGATTAATGCAATTAATTGAGTTGTTCAAAATTTAATCCAAATTAAAAATCCTTTCTTAGTGCTCACTTTCAACCTGAATGGAATATTATGTGAAAATTTCAGCCTTCTAGCTCTTTTCATTTAGGCTGTGGGTCTCTCAACAATCAGTCAGGACAAACTCTTTTATATATATAGATAAGCACGCTCCATAACATAAGTGTATGGGAGGTGCCCCAAGGAGTTGTCGGATCGGGTCCAAATTTTGCATCCATAATTTTTTTTACTCGCCTCCATGTCGTGACCAAGTTTTGTAAGAATTGATTAATTTTAAAGCATAGCTCTAGTACAAAAGTTGGGAAAAAAGGACTTTAGTGCTTAGGAGGTACTCGAAGGAGTACCTTAGTACCTTATCTTAGTGCTCACTTTCAACCTGATTGGAATATTTGGTGAAAATTTCTGCCTTCTACCTCTTTTCGTTTAGGCTGTGGGTCTCTCAACAATCAGTTAGGACAAACTCTTTTATATATATAGATTAGCTTGATACAGATGCAACAATGTGTGCGTGCATTAACCAATATATGCACTTGCATTTTTGTTAATACATATGTATGTAGGTACTAAACAATGAAAATGCACGTACATACATGTGTATGTATGTACATATGTGCATTTGCAACACCAACTAAAGTTACAAATGTCAGTTTGAAAATAATATCAAAACAACAATGGCAATAGGTATTTGTGTGTTAAGTTTTGTTTGATAATTAGCAAGTATGTAGGTAAAACCAATCGCGTAACATATTCTGGTGTACAAAAACAAATTATGTTTTAATTGACTTGTTTTAAATCAATGATACCAACAAAAAGAAGCAACAACAACACTTACAACAACAACAAACGCTGCTGGGGTCGTAAATCAATTGTCATGGGCACAAAGAAGAAAAGAAAAAAACTCATTTGTTTTGATTTTATCAACTCGTATATATGTATATTAGCTTGCTACAGATGCAACAATGTGTGCGTGCATTAACCAATATATGCACTTGCGTTTTTGTTAATACATATGTATGTAGGTACTAAACAATGAAAATGCACGTACATACATGTGTATGTATGTACATATGTGCATTTGCAACACCAACTAAAGTTACAAATGTCAGTTTGAAAATAATATCAAAACAACAATGGCAATAGTTATTTGTGTGTTAAGTTTTGTTTGATAATTAGCAAGTATGTAGGTAAAACCAATCGCGTAACATATTCTGGTGTACAAAAAGAAATTATGTTTTAATTGATTTGTTTTAAATCAATGATACCAACAAAAAGAAGCAACAACAACACTTACAACAACAACAAACGCTGCTGGGGTCGTAAATCAATTGTCATGGGCACAAAGAAGAAAAAAAAAACTCATTTGTTTTGATTTTATCAACTCGTATCCGATGACCGGAAGAACTAATGAGATGGTTCTGAAGGGCCAGCTGGGGCTACCGGACGGGTCGCAGGTTGCGGATAGCGAACGGCCTCTAGATTTAGTGGTTAGCTGCGAATAAGCCTTTTTGGCAAATAAGCAGTCCCGGACAGCAGCAGCCATGCGGATGTTAACGTATTGGTGATAAGGCGTTTGTTTGACGGCCTTCAAAATTGCAGTCTTACACAATCCCAACTTCCCACACATATACCTACCCATCCCATCCCACACATCTCATACCTGGGCTGGACTAAGGTGTTATCCGACCCGTGCCGAGAGTCAGCCTGGCTGAAGGCCCAGGTCTACCAAAAATAGTTCAGTCTCTAACGCGAGGGCTCAGCGCTTGGCAACCGCTGTTCTATCAAGAGCCTTACCCGGGTACTGCGGATCTCTGCCCGGGTGGACCATCCCCCTTCTCCGCCACTCGTGGGTCCTTATTATGAACAGAAATAAAGAAGAAAAAACAACAACAAAAGGTACGGTGTCCGGAGCACCTAAAAAACCGGAGGGAGCAACCAGCTCCGTCATTACTGGCTCTCACCCGAGCACTCCCAGGCATTGCACACCCAATGCCAAACCTGGACAGTCCAGTCCTGTCGGCATCAAAGCCACCAGTAAGCCTTCGGCTGCTGGCGTGTTAGCCGGCGGTTCGGGATCTGCTCCGGGAAGTAGCAGGGTAGCCGTGGGCCAAATTAGGAAGGCTAATCCTGGCAAACCTCAAGATGGATCCGACATCAAAGCCACCAGCGTAGCTGGCGTGTCTGCCGCGATCCTGAATGGGGGTGAGCCGGTGATCAGCAGACGAGCCGCCGACTTTACCAGGACGGACCCGGCCAAGGCAAAGCCAAATGACAGGCGCACAGCCAAGCGCATTCTTACAAGGAATGCCACTAATCCGATTACCAGGGAGCAGACGTCTGAGCAAGACTTCGCGAAGGTGCAGGAGGATATAGCGTGGGCAAAGGCCGTACTACCTGGCTTCTCGCTAGAAACCCCCACCAAACCTAAGATGGCTGCGAAGAGGAAGCCGTCCCTGGAGGTGCAGAGCACTTCAAAAAGACCACGTCAAGGTCCGACGCCAGCCAAGAAATCCTTCGCGGAAGTGGCTAAAGACAAGATCATAATTGGCGTGATCGATAGGCAAAACGCGGAAGGACGAATCCCCAAGCACCAATGGAGATGGATCCAGGTTGCACTGACACCAATTGCGATCAAAATGTGGCGCGAGAACCCTGGCCCGCCGCCCTCTTGCGAAGACGCGGGTTGGTATCAAGGGTCCGTAAAACTTATAGCGTGTGGTGATGCGCGTTCCGTGGCGCTGTACAAAGCGGCCGTAGCTCTTCTAAAGGAGGTCTACCCAGGAGCGAAGCTGGAGGCGGTGGATGCTAAAGACATCCCGTCTAGACCGAGAGCGAGGGCGTGGCTGCCGAGTGAGCCATCGGAGCCAGCGGAGATCTTGGAGGCTCTCAAGCTGTTTAACCCGCACCTGGGTACAAACAGTTGGAGGGTCCTCAAGGTCGAGAAGACTAACCGGGCGAGTATGCAGGTGGTCTTCCAAATTGACGGCGCGAGCGCGGAAAACATACGCTGCTACGGGGGGGCCGTGAACTACGGCTTCACTAAGGTAGCCATGAAGGTCTACAAGACGGACACCGGGGCGCAGCACAACCTGGCCAGCGGTGTCGACACAGAGTCGGAAGACGTACCAACTGGCGACGGGGAGGAGGAGATGGATGTCGGAGAGGACGCTGCACAAGATGTCCTCGATGACGACGTTTCCTCCGGCTCCGAGTACGGCACCGCGTTCGGTCGCATGTATACGGAGGAAGAGCTGTTGGGCGAAGTAGGTGAGGAGGCCGAGTCGGAGGTCACTCTGACGGAGGGCAGTGCTGCCTTACATGATGCGGATAGTACAAATAAACCTGCATCATAGTAAGGCAGCATCGGCTGCACTTCTACTTCGCTTGGCACAGGGCGAAGTAGACATGGTCCTTGTCCAAGAGCCGTGGATCCCTGGCAACAGGATCTGCGGCTTGCGGACTCCCAAGTACACCATTTTCCACGGTAACGGTAAGGATAAGCTGCGCACCTGCATATTAACTAAAAAGCATTTCAACGCATTTCTTCTCCCTCAATTTAGTGACGGGGACACCACAACCATCAGTCTGGAGTTAGAAACCCGCAAACTCCGACTGACATCCTTCTATTTGGCCCATGACACCCAGGGCCAGATTCCTTCAAGGACATTCCAGGAGGTGGTTGCACAAAGTGCCATGGATAAACAAAGCCTCATCATCGGAGGCGATGCCAACGCCCATCACTCACAGTGGGGCAGCACCAATATCAACGAGAGGGGTGAGTCTCTTTTTGAATACCTTCTTACCACTAACCTACATTTATGTAATAGGGGTACAGAACCCACTTTTGTTATAAAAAATAGATCTGAGGTCCTTGATATAACCCTTGTATCGAGTGACATCAGTAGTCAAGTTGATAACTGGAAGGTTTTAAGCGATCATTCCTTTTCCGATCATCGCTATATCGAGATGACCATCTCAGCACCCTGTTCAACTCCCCAAAAGTCCCAAAACCTAAAAAAGACAAACTGGGGAATGTATATGAGGATACTGCGAGAAACCCTTCCGCAAAAACCTCCCTCTACGGAACTCCTGACCAAGGAGTACGTAGAAAATATAAATAACCAATTCACCTCCGCGTGTAATAAGGCACTGGACAAAGCTTGCCCTCTAAGTAGATACATAGAGACCCACAAACCACCATGGTGGTCAAAAAGTCTCGATAACGCAAGGAAGAAGTGTAGACAAACCTTTAACCTCGCCAAAAGAACAGGTACAGACAGGGGCTGGGACCTTTACAAGAAAGAATTATATTCCTATAAGAAACAGATCAGACAGGCGAAGAGAACCTCGTGGGAGACTTTCTGCACCAATATAGAGAGTACCTCTGAGGCCTCCCGCCTTAGAAAGATAATGTCTTCTACACCAAGTCCACCAGGACTTCTACAGGACGAGAGGGGCAAATGGACTCAGTCCAGCGGCGAGTCCTTAGATTTGCTTCTCAACACCCACTTCCCAGGGTGCACACATACAACAACCCACACCCAGCGAAACTGCTCAACCATTCATAACCCTGAATCTATAGTTAATGCAGAAAAGATTAAATGGGCTATCAGCTCCTTTAAGCCCTTCAAATCGCCAGGCCCGGATAAGATATTTCCGGCACAGCTGCAACACAGCCTACCCTATATAAGTAGATGGCTGGAGGCTATCCTTCTAGGATGCCTGAAGGCTAACTACATTCCTAATAACTGGAGAAAAGTTAAAGTAGTCTTTATACCCAAAGCGGGTAAACCATCCCATGTAAGACCAAACGATTATAGACCAATAAGTCTCTCTTCCTTCCTACTCAAAACCCTGGAGAGGTTGCTGGAGATTCATCTAAGACAGTTAATCAGACCAGATTCACTTTCGAGGACTCAACATGCATATACCAAGGGAAAGTCTATAGAAACTGCCCTTCATGGACTAGTCTCCAGAATAGAGTATTCACTTGACTGTAAGGAATACGCCTTGGTGGCATTCCTGGACATAGAGGGGGCATTCAATAACATTCTCCCAAGGGCCATTACTGCAGCGCTGACTGTACTCGGGGTCGACGAGCCAATAGTGGAACTTATCGACACCATGCTTACCAGCAGGGTTGTTGTTTCCAAACTAGGGGCTTCGGAGGCTCAGAGACATGTCAATAGAGGTACCCCTCAGGGCGGGGTGTTGTCCCCCTTTCTCTGGGTCGTGACGGTCAACCAACTCTTACGACTACTAGAGAGGGGGGCACACAGCGATCGCCTATGCTGACGATGTGGCCATTATAGTGCAAGGTAAATTCGCTCAAACCCTGAGCGATCGTTTACAGCACGCATTGCATACATTGGAAAAGTGGGCCACAACATGTGGATTAGGGGTTAACCCAAGTAAGACAGAACTTGTGCTCTTTACAAGGAAGTATAAGCTGCCGAACTTCACCCTACCTAAGCTCGACAACACGAGCCTCGCACTGTGTAGCAGTGCCAAATATCTCGGTGTAGTTTTGGACAGGAAACTAAACTGGGACGAAAATATTAGGCAACGCATAACCAAGGCCAACACGGCACTTTATGCTTGTAAGAAATCAATAGGATTAAGGTGGGGCTTCTCTCCGTCGGTAGTACACTGGCTTTACACAGCCGTGATTAGACCAATTCTGTTATATGGTAACCTAGTCTGGTGGCCAGCTCTAGCAAAACCTGCTAATCTCAAAGCATTGCATAAAGTGCAAAGAAGTGCGTCCATCTGCATAAGCGGAGCACTACGTACCACCCCAAATGAAGCTTTAAACACCATGCTTCACCTGCTACCTCTTGATCTCGCAGCAAGGCAGCTAGCAACTAACTCTGCCCTGCGGATTCGAGAGGCGATGGAATGGAGAGGAGGCAATCTGGGACATACCTCAGTACTTGGTCTCCAAGCGAACATTCCATCTCGCACTGATTACTGTGTCCCCAAGCTCGCTTTTAACAACAAGTACAGCGTGACTATACCCAGCCGGGAGGCATGGCAAAGTCAATATAAGCCTAAATCGAACTCGGTATCCATCTATACTGATGGATCGAAACTCGACGACAAGGTTGGAGGGGGGTTTATTCCTCTGATTTAGGTATACAAATCTCCTTTAGACTCCCGGACCACTGTAGCGTCTATCAGGCGGAAGTGCGAGCTATCCAGGAAGCCACAATTCACCTAAAGTCGCTCAGAGTCCTTCCGGGGAGTGTAACTATCTTCTCAGACAGTCAGGCAGCCCTAAAGGCACTTGACTCGAACATTAATAACGCACAAACGCTGACTGAGTGTCGCCAATCTCTTAATGAGATAGCTCAACACCTCAGTATATGCCTGGTATGGGTGCCTGGTCACCGTAACATCGAAGGTAACGAAATGGCTGACGAGCTGGCTAGAAAGGGTACCTGCGAGACTCTTCTACCGAAGAGTAGTAACGTTGGTATGCCACTAGCCTCGTTCAGACTACAAAATAGGAATTTCACCCTGCGTAAAGCAACTCAAAGGTGGAAAACGACCCTGTCGTGTGCGAAATCCCGAAGCACATGGCCATACTATAACTTGAAACGCACTAATACCCTTCTGCGTATGAGCAGAGAGAATATCTCTATTCTTATAGGGGCCCTTACGGGCCATTGTCTGATCGGCACACACGCCAGTAGACTAAAGGTCCAGCACAATGACTTCTGTAGGAGCTGCCAATGTGCAGAGGAAGAGGAGAGTGTAGAACACCTATTCTGCAACTGTCCGGCGCTTAGCGGTAGACGAATGTAATACCTAGGGAAACCCACCTTGAGTACATTATCGGACACGTCCGAATTAGAGCTAACCAAGCTTATAAAGTTTTTAAGGGCTTCAAAATGGTTTGAGAGGGGAAAGATGTAGTAGTTTTAAAGGAGATTATGTGGTATTACAATGGGCCTCAATGGCTTACGTAGTCGGGCGGCAACGCCCGCGCCACCTCAACCTAACCTAACCTAACCTATCAACTCGTATATATGTATATTAGCTTGCTACAGATGCAACAATGTGTGCGTGCATTAACCAATATATGCACTTGCATTTTTGTTAATACATATGTATGTAGGTACTAAACAATGAAAATGCACGTACATACATGTGTATGTATGTACATATGTGCATTTGCAACACCAACTAAAGTTACAAATGTCAGTTTGAAAATAATATCAAAACAACAATGGCAATAGGTATTTGTGTGTTAAGTTTTGTTTGATAATTAGCAAGTATGTAGGTAAAACCAATCGCGTAACATATTCTGGTGTACAAAAACAAATTATGTTTTAATTGATTTCTTTTAAATCAATGATACCAACAAAAGAAGCAACAACAACACTTACAACAACAACAAACGCTGCTGGGGTCGTAAATCAATTGTCATGGGCACAAAGAAGAAAAGAAAAAAACTCATTTGTTTTGATTTTATCAACTCGTATATATGTATACTAGTAAGTGACCCGCTTGCTTCGCTGCGCCAATAGTTTTTCAAAATTTTAATATATATAAAATAAATTAGTTAATGTTTAACAACATATTAGCAAAATATTTAATATTCTCTTTTTCACGCTACTATTGAGGTTAAGAATCAGACTCGTCATTTTACTTTGATACCAAAGGTATCATATTATATTGGGCTTACGCAATGTCCGTCAAGGTGTCTGTCCGTCCGTCCGTCCGCCCGTCCGCTTGAGCGCAACTTTTTCAACACCCTTAAAGCTAGAGCTTTGCAACTTTGCGAACATCTTGGTCAATACCTTCGTCAGAAAAAGTGTTAAATTTGGCTCTGCGACCTCAGGGGCCTGAGAAATCGATAACAAATCGATACCCCTCGATGTGCAAATCGATCAAACATATATATGTCCCACATTTTAGAAGCTATAGTCACCAAATTAAGGGCAAGATAGCCGATGGCATTCCTCAAAAAACTACATAAAAAGTTTGGATGCCACGCCCACCTCTTCCGCCCCCAGCCCCCCTTCAGTTATAATCGAAAATGACTGTATTTCCCACAGTTTTAAAGCTATACTCACAAAATTTGATGGGAAGGTAGATGCTGAAGTCTAACAAAACTATGCATCAAAACGCCAGGCCCCCACTGATACCGTCCACCTTCTAAAATCCGAAATTTCTATACCATTCACCAAACTTGTTCTATATATAGATAAGCACGCTCCATAACATAAGTGTATGGGAGGTGCCCCAAGGAGTTGTCGGATCGGGTTCAAATTTTGCATCCATAATTTTTTTACTCGCCTCCATGTCCTGACCAAGTTTCGTAATAATTGATTATTTTAAAGCATAGCTCTAGTACAAAAGTTGAGAAAAAAAGGACTTAAGTGTTAAGGAGGTACTTGAAGGAGTGGTCCAAATTCCAAATCCTTTCTTAGTGCTCACTTTCAACCTGATTGGAATATTTGGTGAAAATTTCTGCCTTCTAGCTCTTTTCGTTTAGGCTGTGGGTCTCTCAACAATCAGTCAGTCAGGACAAACTCTTTTATATATATAGATTAGCTTGATACAGATGCAACAATGTGTGCGTGCATTAACCAATATATGCACTTGCATTTTTGTTAATACATATGTATGTAGGTACTAAACAATGAAAATGCACGTACATACATGTGTATGTATGTACATATGTGCATTTGCAACAACAACTAAAGTTACAAATGTCAGTTTGAAAATAATATCAAAACAACAATGGCAATAGGAATTTGTGTGTTAAGTTTTGTTTGATAATTAGCAAGTATGTAGGTAAAACCAATCGCGTAACATATTCTGGTGTACAAAAACAAATTATGTTTTAATTGATTTGTTTTAAATCAATGATACCAACAAAAAGAAGCAACAACAACACTTACAACAACAACAAACGCTGCTGGGGTCGTAAATCAATTGTCATGGGCACAAAGAAGAAAAGAAAAAAACTCATTTGTTTTGATTTTATCAACTCGTATATATGAATATTAGCTTGATACAGATGCAACAATGTGTGCGTGCATTAACCAATATATGCACTTGCATTGTTGTTAATACATATGTATGTAGGTACTAAACAATGAAAATGCACGTACATACATGTGTATGTATGTACATATGTGCATTTGCAACACCAACTAAAGTTACAAATGTCAGTTTGAAAATAATATCAAAACAACAATGGCAATAGGTATTTGTGTGTTAAGTTTTGTTTGATAATTAGCAAGTATGTAGATAAGACCACTCGCGTAACATATTCTGGTGTACAAAAACAAATTATGTTTTAATTGATTTGTTTTAAATCAATGATACCAACAAAAAGAAGCAACAACAACACTTACTAACAACAACAACAAAAATGCTACTTAATTCGAAAAACAATTGTCAAAGGCACAAAGAAGAAAAGAGAATAACGGAGAGAGACACATCTACAGACGGCAAAAAGTGGAAGGGGTCATTTTTTTTATTTTTTTTTGTTTGAAACCTCGGCGGCGTTGAAACTCACAGCTTGTGCGACAATGAGGCGCCAGAGTGGTAGAATGAGGTAAAGTGATTAATGCAATTAATTGAGTTGTTCAAAATTTAATCCAAATTAAAAATCCTTTCTTAGTGCTCACTTTCAACCTGAATGGAATATTATGTGAAAATTTCAGCCTTCTAGCTCTTATCGTTTAGGCTGTGGGCCTCTCAACAATCAGTCAGTCAGTCAGTAGGACAAACTATTTTATATATATAGATTAGCTTGATACAGATGCAACAATGTGTGCGTGCATTAACCAATATATGCACTTGCATTGTTGTTAATACATATGTATGTAGGTACTAAACAATGAAAA
The DNA here is from genome assembly GCA_018152965.1 of Scaptomyza pallida. Lineage (NCBI taxonomy): Eukaryota > Metazoa > Arthropoda > Insecta > Diptera > Drosophilidae > Scaptomyza > Scaptomyza pallida. The sequence goes on along the minus strand of JAECXP010000156.1, from coordinate 7,520 downwards.
TGCACGTACATACATGTGTATGTATGTACATATGTGCATTTGCAACACCAACTAAAGTTACAAATGTCAGTTTGAAAATAATATCAAAACAACAATGGCAATAGGTATTTGTGTGTTAAGTTTTGTTTGATAATTAGCAAGTATGTAGATAAGACCACTCGCGTAACATATTCTGGTGTACAAAAACAAATTATGTTTTAATTGATTTGTTTTAAATCAATGATACCAACAAAAAGAAGCAACAACAACACTTACTAACAACAACAACAACAAATGCTACTTAATTCGAAAAACAATTGTCAAAGGCACAAAGAAGAAAAGAGAATAACGGAGAGAGACACATCTACAGACGGCAAAAAGTGGAAGGGGTCATTTTTTTTAATTTTTTTGTTTGAAACCTCGGCGGCGTTGAAACTCACAGCTTGTGCGACAATGAGGCGCCAGAGTAGTAGAATGAGGTAAAGTGATTAATGCAATTAATTGAGTTGTTCAAAATTTAATCCAAATTAAAAATCCTTTCTTAGTGCTCACTTTCAACCTGAATGGAATATTATGTGAAAATTTCAGCCTTCTAGCTCTTATCGTTTAGGCTGTGGGCCTCTCAACAATCAGTCAGTCAGTCAGTCAGGACAAACTATTTTATATATATAGACTAGTAAGTGACCCGCTTGCTTCGCTGCGCCAATAGTTTTTCAAAATTTTAATATATATAAAATAAATTAGTTAATGTTTAACAACATATTAGCAAAATATTTAATATTCTCTTTTTCACGCTACCATTGGGGTTGAGAATCAGACGCGTCATTTTACTTTGATACCAAAGGTAACATATTATATTGGGCTTATGCAATGTCCGTCAAGGTGTCTGTCCGTCCGTCCGTCCGTCCGTCCGTCCGTCCGCCCGTCCGTTTGAACGCAACTTTTTCAACACCCTTAAAGCTAGAGCTTTGCAACGTTGCGAACATCTTGGTCAATACCTTCGTCAGAAAAAGTGTTAAATTTGGCTCTACGACCTCAGGGGGCCTGAGAAATCGATAAAAATCGATACCCCTCGATGTGCAAATCGAAGAAACATATATATGTCCCACATTTTAGAAGCTATAGTCATCAAATTAAGGGGCAAGATAGCCGATGGTATTCCTCAAAAAGCTACATAAAAAGTTTGGATGCCACGCCCACCTCTTCCGCCCCCAGCCCCCCTTCAGTTATAATCGAAAATGACTGTATTTCCCACAGTTTTAAAGCTATACTCACAAAATTTGATGGGAAGTTAGATGCTGAAGTCTTACAAAGATATGCATCAAAACGCCATGCCCCCACTGATACCGCCCACCTTCTAAAATCCGAAAACTCTATATCTTTTTCAGTTTTTGGGCTAGAGTCACCAAATTTGGTAGAAACATTGTTAGTGACATCCGTAACCCCGATCTACATCAAAGTTTTATACGCCACGCCCACCTTTTCCACCCAACTCGTAAAATCTGAAATTTCTATATCTTTCTCAGTTTTTGCGCTCGAGCCTTCAGAATTGATAGGGAGATAGAAGGTGCCATCCGCTACTGATATGCATCACAAATTTGAATGTCACGCCTACCCCTTCTGCCTGCCTTTTACTCACAAACCTCCATACGTTACAAATACATACAAACTTACATATGTGCTTTGCTTGCTTGTTCGAAATTGTATATCAACAATGTTTGTGTGGTACAACGTTACGTCTGAGTTAGATAAGCAGCAAGTAAGCAAATCTACCACTATACAAAGATGTTCAAGATTAAATATTTTCGCACAAAGGGCTCGCTATAAAAAAAAAATACAAATTGAATGTATGTACATATGTACATATCTATACAACTTTTTTGCATTAAATAAACATACATATGTATGCAGATTACATTTACTTAAGTTTATATTTGTTAGTGCGTTTTTTGTTGAACTGTATATACATATATATTAGCACTTGCATTTTTTGTTATGTATATGTATGTACAAAAGAATGTTAAATGTACGTACATACATGTGTATGTAACACCAAGCAAAGTTACAAATGTCAGCTCGAAAATCATATCAAAACATCAATGGCAAAAGGTATTTGTGTGTTAAGTTTTGTTTGATAATTAGCAAGTATTTAAGTAAAACCAATCGCGTAACATATTCTGGTGTACAAAAACAAATTATGTTTTAATTGATTTGTTTTAAATCAATGATACCAACAAAAAGAAGCAACAACAACACTTACTAACAACAACAACAACAAATGCTACTTAATTCGAAAAACAATTGTCAAAGGCACAAAGAAGAAAAGAGAATAACGGAGAGAGACACATCTACAGACGGCAAAAGTGGAATGGGTCATTTGTTTTGTTTTTGTAAATTCGGCCGCAATAGCTTGTGCGCAGTAGTGGAATGGGTCATTTTTTTATTTTTTTTGTTTGAAACCTAGGCGGCGTTGAAACTCACAGCTTGTGCGACAATGAGGCGCCAGAGTAGTAGAATGAGGTAAAGTGATTAATGCAATTAATTGAGTTGTTCAAAATTTAATCCAAATTAAAAATCCTTTCTTAGTGCTCACTTTCAACCTGAATGGAATATTATGTGAAAATTTCAGCCTTCTAGCTCTTATCGTTTAGGCTGTGGGCCTCTCAACAATCAGTCAGTCAGTTAGGACAAACTATTTTATATATATAGATTAGCTTGATACAGATGCAACAATGTGTGCGTGCATTAACCAATATATGCACTTGCATTGTTGTTATATATATAATATGTAGGTAATATAACAATGAAATTAGCAAAACATGTGTATGTATGTATATGCGTGCGTTTGCAACACCAACTAAAGTTACAAATGTCAGTTTGAAAATAATATCAAAACAACAATGGCAATAGGTATTTGTGTGTTAAGTTTTGTTTGATAATTAGCAAGTATGTAGGTAAAACCAATCGCGTAACATATTCTGGTGTACAAAAACAAATTATGTTTTAATTGATTTGTTTTAAATCAATGATACCAACAAAAAGAAGCAACAACAACACTTACAACAACAACAAACGCTGCTGGGGTCGTAAATCAATTGTCATGGGCACAAAGAAGAAAAGGAAAAAACTCATTTGTTTTGATTTTATCAACTCGTATATATGAATATTAGCTTGATACAGATGCAACAATGTGTGCGTGCATTAACCAATATATGCACTTGCATTGTTGTTAATACATATGTATGTAGGTACTAAACAATGAAAATGCACGTACATACATGTGTGTATGTATGTACATATGTGCATTTGCAACACCAACTAAAGTTACAAATGTCAGTTTGAAAATAATATCAAAACAACAATGGCAATAGGTATTTGTGTGTTAAGTTTTGTTTGATAATTAGCAAGTATGTAGATAAGACCACTCGCGTAACATATTCTAATGTACAAAAACAAATTATGTTTTAATTGATTTGTTTTAAATCAATGATACCAACAAAAAGAAGCAACAACAACACTTACTAACAACAACAACAACAAATGCTACTTAATTCGAAAAACAATTGTCAAAGGCACAAAGAAGAAAAGAGAATAACGGAGAGACAAAAAGTGGAATGGGTCATTTTTTTATTTTTTGTTTTGAAACCTCGGCGGCGTTGAAACTCACAGCTTGTAGCGACAATGAGAGCCAGAGTAGTAGAATGAGGTAAAGTGATTAATGCAATTAATTGAGTTGTTCAAAATTTAATCCAAATTAAAAATCCTTTCTTAGTGCTCACTTTCAACCTGAATGGAATATTATGTGAAAATTTCAGCCTTCTAGCTCTTATCGTTTAGGCTGTGGGCCTCTCAACAATCAGTCAGTCAGTCAGTCAGGACAAACTATTTTATATATATAGATTAGCTTGATACAGATGCAACAATGTGTGCGTGCATTAACCAATATATGCACTTGCATTGTTGTTAATACATATGTATGTAGGTACTAAACAATGAAAATGCACGTACATACATGTGTATGTATGTACATATGTGCATTTGCAACACCAACTAAAGTTACAAATGTCAGTTAGAAAATAATATCAAAACAACAATGGCAATAGGAATTTGTGTGTTAAGTTTTGTTTGATAATTAGCAAGTATGTAGGTAAAACCAATCGCGTAACATATTCTGGTGTACAAAAACAAATTATGTTTTAATTGATTTGTTTTAAATCAATGATACCAACAAAAAGAAGCAACAACAACACTTACAACAACAACAAACGCTGCTGGGGTCGTAAATCAATTGTCATGGGCACAAAGAAGAAAAGAAAAAACTCATTTGTTTTGATTTTATCAACTCGTATATATGAATATTAGCTTGATACAGATGCAACAATGTGTGCGTGCATTAACCAATATATGCACTTGCATTGTTGTTAATACATATGTATGTAGGTACTAAACAATGAAAATGCACGTACATACATGTGTATGTATGTACATATGTGCATTTGCAACACCAACTAAAGTTACAAATGTCAGTTTGAAAATAATATCAAAACAACAATGGCAATAGGTATTTGTGTGTTAAGTTTTGTTTGATAATTAGCAAGTATGTAGATAAGACCACTCGCGTAACATATTCTGGTGTACAAAAACAAATTATGTTTTAATTGATTTGTTTTAAATCAATGATACCAACAAAAAGAAGCAACAACAACACTTACTAACAACAACAACAACAAATGCTACTTAATTCGAAAAACAATTGTCAAAGGCACAAAGAAGAAAAGAGAATAACGGAGAGAGACACATCTACAGACGGCAAAAAGTGGAAGGGGTCATTTTTTTTATTTTTTTTGTTTGAAACCTCGGCGGCGTTGAAACTCACAGCTTGTGCGACAATGAGGCGCCAGAGTAGTAGAATGAGGTAAAGTGATTAATGCAATTAATTGAGTTGTTCAAAATTTAATCCAAATTAAAAATCCTTTCTTAGTGCTCACTTTCAACCTGAATGGAATATTATGTGAAAATTTCAGCCTTCTAGCTCTTATCGTTTAGGCTGTGGGCCTCTCAACAATCAGTCAGTCAGTCAGTAGGACAAACTATTTTATATATATAGATTAGCTTGATACAGATACAACAATGTGTGCGTGCATTAACCAATATATGCACTTGCATTGTTGTTAATACATATGTATGTAGGTACTAAACAATAAAATGCACGTACATACATGTGTAAGTATGTACATGTGTGCATTTGCAACACCAACTAAAGTTACAAATGTCAGTTTGAAAATAATATCAAAACAACAATGGCAATAGGTATTTGTGTGTTAAGTTTTGTTTGATAATTAGCAAGTATGTAGATAAGACCAATCGCGTAACATATTCTGGTGTACAAAAACAAATTATGTTTTAATTGATTTGTTTTAAATCAATGATACCAACAAAAAGAAGCAACAACAACACTTACTAACAACAACAACAACAAATGCTACTTAATTCGAAAAACAATTGTCAAAGGCACAAAGAAGAAAAGAGAATAACGGAGAGAGACACATGGGAAAAGGGGAGGGGGTCTTTTTTTATTTTTTTTGTTTGAAACCTCGGCGGCGTTGAAACTCACAGCTTGTGCGACAATGAGGCGCCAGAGTAGTAGAATGAGGTAAAGTGATTAATGCAATTAATTGAGTTGTTCAAAATTTAATCCAAATTAAAAATCCTTTCTTAGTGCTCACTTTCAACCTGAATGGAATATTATGTGAAAATTTCAGCCTTCTAGCTCTTATCGTTTAGGCTGTGGGCCTCTCAACAATCAGTCAGTCAGTCAGTAGGACAAACTATTTTATATATATAGATTAGCTTGATACAGATGCAACAATGTGTGCGTGCATTAACCAATATATGCACTTGCATTGTTGTTAATACATATGTATGTAGGTACTAAACAATGAAAATGCACGTACATACATGTGTATGTATGTACATATGTGCATTTGCAACACCAACTAAAGTTACAAATGTCAGTTAGAAAATAATATCAAAACAACAATGGCAATAGGTATTTGTGTGTTAAGTTTTGTTTGATAATTAGCAAGTATGTAGATAAGACCACTCGCGTAACATATTCTGATGTACAAAAACAAATTATGTTTTAATTGATTTGTTTTAAATCAATGATACCAACAAAAAGAAGCAACAACAACACTTACTAACAACAACAACAACAAACGCTGCTTAGTTCGTAAATCAATTGTCAAAGGCACAAAGAAGAAAAGAAAATAACGGAGAGAGACACATCTACAGACGGCAAAAAGTGAAGGGGTCATTTTTTTTATTTTTTTTGTTTGAAACCTCGGCGGCGTTGAAACTCACAGCTTGTGCGACAATGAGGCGCAGAGTGGTAGAATGAGGTAAAGTGATTAATGCAATTAATTTGAGTTGTTCAAAATTTAATCCAAATTAAAAAATCCTTTCTTAGTGCTCACTTTCAAGCTGAATTGAATATAATGTCAAAATTTCAGCCTTCTAGCTCTTATCGTTTAGGCTGTGGGCCTCTCAACAATCAGTCAGTCAGTCAGTCAGGACAAACTATTTTATAATATATAGATTAGCTTGATACAGATACAACAATGTGTGCGTGCATTAACCAATATATGCACTTGCATTTTTGTTAATACATATGTATGTAGGTACTAAACAATAAAATGCACGTACATACATGTGTATGTATGTACATGGCATTTGCAACACCAACTAAAGTTACAAATGTCAGTTTGAAAATAATATCAAAACAACAATGGCAATAGGTATTTGTGTGTTAAGTTTTGTTTGATAATTAGCAAGTATGTAGGTAAAACCAATCGCGTAACATATTCTAATGTAAAAAAACAAATTATGTTTTAATTGATTTGTTTTAAATCAATGATACCAACAAAAAGAAGCAACAACAACACTTACTAACAACAACAACAACAAATGCTACTTAATTCGAAAAACAATTGTCAAAGGCACAAAGAAGAAAAGAGAATAACGGAGAGAGACACATAAAAAAAGTGGAAGGGGTCATTTTTTTATTTTTTTGTTTGAAACCTCGGCGGCGTTGAAACTCACAGCTTGTGCGACAATGAGGCGCCAGAGTAGTAGAATGAGGTAAAGTGATTAATGCAATTAATTGAGTTGTTCAAAATTTAATCCAAATTAAAAATCCTTTCTTAGTGCTCACTTTCAACCTGAATGGAATATAATGTCAAAATTTCAGCCTTCTAGCTCTTATCGTTTAGGCTGTGGGCCTCTCAACAATCAGTCAGTCAGTCAGTCAGGACAAACTATTTTATATATATAGATTAGCTTGCTACAGATGCAACAATGTGTGCGTGCATTAACCAATATATGCACTTGCATTTTTGTTAATACATATGTATGTAGGTACTAAACAATGAAAATGCACGTACATACATGTGTAAGTATGTACATACGTGCATTAGCAACACCAACTAAAGTTACAAATGTCAGTTTGAAAATAATATCAAAACAACAATGGCAATAGGTAT
>JAECXP010000155.1:0-10064 GCA_018152965.1 Scaptomyza pallida | reverse complement strand
TTTCATGCATCAAATTTGGTGGCTATAGCTTCAAAACTGTAGAAGATACAAGCATTTTTGTTTATAATTTAAGAGGGGCTGGGGGCAGAACAGGTGGGCGTGGCATCCAAACTTTTAATGCAGTTTTTTCGGGAATGTCATCGGCTATCTTGCCCCCAAATTTGGTGACTCTAGCTGATAAAATGTGGGATATATTTGTGTTTTATCGATTTGCTCATCGAGGTGTATCGACTTGTTATCGATTTCCCAGGCCCCCTGAGGTCGTAGAGCCCTACATTTAACACTTTGTCTGACGAAGGCATGTACCAAGATATGTGCAAAGTTGAAAGGCTCTAGCTTTAAGGGTGTCGAAAAAAGTTGCGTTCATACAGACAGACGGACAGACGGACAGACGGACGGACGGACAGACACCATGACGGACATTGCACAAACCCAATATACTATGATACCTTTGGTATCAAAGTATAAAAACGCAGGTGCTGCGGATAAAAAATTAAAAAAAAAATTGTCACTTGAGTGTTACGTAACGCTTAATTGGGGGGGGGAGGGGTTAAGAAAAACGTTACGGTGCGTTACAAGGGGGGGAGGAGGGGGTCAAAAATCTTTAAAAATTGCGTTACGTAATATTTGAACGCTCCCTTAAACTCAATACCGATTTTTGAAAGTGCAAACTCGAGGACAAGACACCAACAAAATTACAACGAATTTGGGTAAAGCAGAAACAAAATCATTGAAATTGTTGTTGGTCAGTTTGCTAGCACGTCCACAGAACAATACAAAGAAGGGAATTATAACGGTGCAGTGCATACACAAGTAATTGTTTGCATGTGTTGTGTGTACTTATACTTGGTGCCGTGCATGTATACGCTCATAGCTTTCCTATCTCATGAGCAATTACAACAAGTAAAAACGTTGCAGTCGGACGCAACCGACTGCGATATACTTTGATACCAGTTTACATAGCTGTTTTAAGGATTCCTAGTGCAAATAGTAATATATGAGGGCTTTGGGTATAAAAATCAGGCAGAAGGGGTAGGAATGACATTTATCTGTGGCGGATGGCACTTTCTATCCTCCTACCAAGTTTGGAGACTCTAGCGCAAAAACCGACAAAGATATAGAGGTGGGCGGTATAAGTGGGCGTGGCATCCAAAATTTGTATGCACACCTGTTACGGATGTCACTACCAATGTTCATACCAAATTTGGTGACTCTAGCCCAAAAACTAAGAAAGATATAGAGGTGGGCGGTATAAGTGGGCGTGGCATCCAAAACATTGATGCAGATCTGTTACGGATGTCACTACCAATGTTTATACCAAATTTGGTGACTCTAGCTTAAAAACTGACAAAGATACATGCCTTCCAGTTTTTTTAGGGCGGTGGGGCGTGGCCCGTTGTTTGGGGCGTGGCATCCAATGTTTTGATGAATAACTTTGTCAGATGTCGACATCTACCTTCATGTCAATTTTGGTGGCAATAGCTTGAAAACTGTAGAAGATACAGGCATTTTTGTTTATAATTGGAGGGGGGCTGGAGGCGGAAAAGGTGGGCGTGGCATCCAAACTTTTAATGCAATTTTTTGGGGAATGCTTTCAGCTATCTTGCCATCAAATTTGGTGACTCTAGCTTAAAAACTGGCAAAGATACATGCATTCCGGTTTTTATTAGGGCGATGGGGCATATCCTGTTATTTGGGGGCGTGTCATCCAAAGTTTTGATGCATAACTTTGTCAGATGTCAGCTTCTACCTTCATGTCAATTTTGGTGGCTATAGCTTCAAAACTGTAGAAGATACAGGCATTTTTGTTTATAATTTAAGGGGGTGGGGGCGGAATAGGTGGGCGTGGCATCCAAACTTTTGATGCAGTTTTTGGGAATGTCATCGGCTATCTTGCCCCCAAATTTGGTGACTCTAGCTGGTAAAATGTGGGATATATTTGTGTTTTATCGATTCGCACATCGAGGTGTATCGACTTGTTATCGATTTCCCAGGCCCCCTGAGGTCGTAGAGCCCCAAATTTAACACTTTGTCTGACGAAGACATGTACCAAGATATTTGCAAAGTTGCAAGGCTCTAGCTTTAAGGGTGTCGAAAAAGTTGCGTTCATACGGACAGACGGACGGACAGACGGACGGACGGACAGACGGACAGACACCATGACGGACATTGCACAAACCCAATATACTATGATACCTTTGGTATCAAAGTATAAAAACAAAGGAGCCCAATGGGTCAAATAATCAACATTAAAAAATTTGATCAAAATCGGTTTAGAAACACCGGAGATATCGCGGTTTGAAGTTTGGTCATATTGGTCACTGGGTGAATACACGCAAATGACTGTACATGTTACATAGGGGTAAGTCCTAGTCGGGATTTCTCCAATAGAGCCTTCTCACTTGTTAATTCAAGATATGTGTGTACTTGATCCAAGTATGACAATTATCGATCAGAATAAAGTTTACTAAAGAACACGTTATATTTATAAAGTAAGCTCTTAGTCTATCCCGGAAGCAGCAGCGATGCCGTATTTTGTTGGATTTGCAATTTGAGCAAAGCCAAAAGATGCAAGAAGTGCGACGTTCACATAAATTTTCTATTGTTTCGATAAAAATATCGGCATTTTGACAACAAGAGATAAAAAGCAACTCAAAAGAACAAGTTCACAATTTTGAGTCTAATTGAACATCTATGCAATTCCTCCGAAGTAAGTCGGAGTCCGAACAATGCAAATTGCGAAATGCTTTTTATACCCTTAACCCATAAAATGGGTAAATAAGGGTATAATGGTTTTGTGCAAATGTATGTAACAGACAGAAGGAAACATCTCCAACCCCATAAAGTATATATATTCTTGATCAGCATCAACAGCCGAGTCGATCTAGCCATGTCCGTCTGTCCGTCTGTCTGTCCGTCTGTCCGTCTGTATGAACGCGCCGATCTCAGAGACTATAAGAGCTAGAGACTTCAAACTTGAAACTTAAACTCTCCTATACTATAAGCAGATCAAGTTTGCTTTAAAATTTCGATAACACTTCTGGTTTCCGATATACACATGTGATCGATAACAAAAAATTCTTGAATTTCAAAATTGTGAAAATGAGGTTTGAAACTACAGATAAAATAATGAACATTTAAAAAAATTTGATCAAAATTGGTTTAGAAACACCGGATATATTGCAGTTTGAAGTTTGGTCATATTGGTCACTGGGTAAATACACACAAATGACTGTAAGCGTTACGTATGGGGTTAAGGGTATGTCTTAGTCGGGATTTCTCGACTAGAGCCTTCTTACTTGTTTTGTTAGTAAATACGCAGTGGTCTGACGAAAGAAATAGGTTACTGGTGGAGAGCGTTAAGAATTTAATGATTGCTCAATTTAATATTGTTCACATGAGTTGTTTGGACTTTTGTAAAGAATTGATGGACAAAAAGAATGTTAGTGTATTGAAAAAATAAGCAGAGCGGAGAAGTATAATAATAAGTAATGTAACATAATGATTATTGCTCTATACATATATGACTATTATTATTATTATAATCTATATATATAAAATAGTTTGTCCTGACTGACTGACTGACTGATTGTTGAGAGGCCCACTGCCTAAACGATAAGAGCTAGAAGGCTGAAATTTTGACATTATATTCCATTCAGGTTGAAAGTGAGCACTAAGAAAGGATTTTTAATTTGGATTAAATTTTGAACAACTCAATTAATTGCATTAATCACTTTACCTCATTCTACTACTCTGGCGCCTCATTGTCGCACAAGCTGTGAGTTTCAACGCCGCCGAGGTTTCAAACAAAAAAAACTAAAAAAATGACCCATTCCACTTTTTGTCTCTCTCCGTTATTCTCTTTTCTTCTTTGTGCCTTTGACAATTGTTTTTCGAATTAAGTAGCATTTGTTGTTGTTGTTGTTAGTAAGTGTTGTTGTTGCTTCTTTTTGTTGGTATCATTGATTTAAAACAAATCAATTAAAACATAATTTGTTTTTGTACATTAGAATATGTTACGCGATTGGTTTTACCTACATACTTGCTAATTATCAAACAAAACTTAACACACAAATACCTATTGCCATTGTTGTTTTGATATTATTTTCAAACTGACATTTGTAACTTTAGTTGGTGTTGCAAATGCACATATGTACATACATACACATGTATGTACGTGCATTTTCATTGTTTAGTACCTACATACATATGTATTAACAACAATGCAAGTGCATATATTGGTTAATGCACGCACACATTGTTGCATCTGTATCAAGCTAATATTCATATATACGAGTTGATAAAATCAAAACAAATGAGTTTTTTCTTTTCTTCTTTGTGCCCATGACAATTGATTTACGACCCCAGCAGCGTTTGTTGTTGTTGTAAGTGTTGTTGTTGCTTCTTTTTGTTGGTATCATTGATTTAAAACAAATCAATTAAAACATAATTTGTTTTTGTACACCAGAATATGTTACGCGATTGGTTTTACCTACATACTTGCTAATTATCAAACAAAACTTAACACACAAATTCCTATTGCCATTGTTGTTTTGATATTATTTTCTAACTGACATTTGTAACTTTAGTTGGTGTTGCAAATGCACATATGTACATACATACACATGTATGTACGTGCATTTTCATTGTTTAGTACCTACATACATATGTATTAACAACAATGCAAGTGCATATATTGGTTAATGCACGCACACATTGTTGCATCTGTATCAAGCTAATCTATATATATAAAATAGTTTGTCCTAACTGACTGACTGATTGTTGAGAGGCCCACAGCCTAAACGATAAGAGCTAGAAGGCTGAAATTTTCACATAATATTCCATTCAGGTTGAAAGTGAGCACTAAGAAAGGATTTTTAATTTGGATTAAATTTTGAACAACTCAATTAATTGCATTAATCACTTTACCTCATTCTACTACTCTGGCGCCTCATTGTCGCACAAGCTGTGAGTTTCAACGCCGCCGAGGTTTCAAACAAAAAAAATAAAAAAATGACCCATTCCACTTTTTGTCTCTCTCCGTTATTCTCTTTTCTTCTTTGTGCCTTTGACAATTGTTTTTCGAATTAAGTAGCATTTGTTGTTGTTGTTGTTAGTAAGTGTTGTTGTTGCTTCTTTTTGTTGGTATCATTGATTTAAAACAAATCAATTAAAACATAATTTGTTTTTGTACATTAGAATATGTTACGCGATTGGTTTTACCTACATACTTGCTAATTATCAAACAAAACTTAACACACAAATACCTATTGCCATTGTTGTTTTGATATTATTTTCAAACTGACATTTGTAACTTTAGTTGGTGTTGCTAACGCACGCATGTACATACTTACACATGTATGTACGTGCATTTTTATTGTTTAGTACCTACATACATATGTATTAACAACAATGCAAGTGCATATATTGGTTAATGCACGCACACATTGTTGCATCTGTATCAAGCTAATCTATATATATAAAATAGTTTGTCCTAACTGACTGACTGATTGTTGAGAGGCCCACAGCCTAAACGATAAGAGCTAGAAGGCTGAAATTTTCACATAATATTCCATTCAGGTTGAAAGTGAGCACTAAGAAAGGATTTTTAATTTGGATTAAATTTTGAACAACTCAATTAATTGCATTAATCACTTTACCTCATTCTACTACTCTGGCGCCTCATTGTCGCACAAGCTGTGAGTTTCAACGCCGCCGAGGTTTCAAACAAAAAAATAAAAAAAATGACCCATTCCACTTTTTGTCTCTCTCCGTTATTCTCTTTTCTTCTTTGTGCCTTTGACAATTGTTTTTCGAATTAAGTAGCATTTGTTGTTGTTGTTGTTAGTAAGTGTTGTTGTTGCTTCTTTTTGTTGGTATCATTGATTTAAAACAAATCAATTAAAACATAATTTGTTTTTGTACATTAGAATATGTTACGCGATTGGTTTTACCTACATACTTGCTAATTATCAAACAAAACTTAACACACAAATACCTATTGCCATTGTTGTTTTGATATTATTTTCAAACTGACATTTGTAACTTTAGTTGGTGTTGCTAACGCACGCATGTACATACTTACACATGTATGTACGTGCATTTTTATTGTTTAGTACCTACATACATATGTATTAACAACAATGCAAGTGCATATATTGGTTAATGCACGCACACATTGTTGCATCTGTATCAAGCTAATCTATATATATAAAATAGTTTGTCCTAACTGACTGACTGATTGTTGAGAGGCCCACAGCCTAAACGATAAGAGCTAGAAGGCTGAAATTTTCACATAATATTCCATTCAGGTTGAAAGTGAGCACTAAGAAAGGATTTTTAATTTGGATTAAATTTTGAACAACTCAATTAATTGCATTAATCACTTTACCTCATTCTACTACTCTGGCGCCTCATTGTCGCACAAGCTGTGAGTTTCAACGCCGCCGAGGTTTCAAACAAAAAAATAAAAAAATGACCCATTCCACTTTTTGTCTCTCTCCGTTATTCTCTTTTCTTCTTTGTGCCTTTGACAATTGTTTTTCGAATTAAGTAGCATTTGTTGTTGTTGTTGTTAGTAAGTGTTGTTGTTGCTTCTTTTTGTTGGTATCATTGATTTAAAACAAATCAATTAAAACATAATTTGTTTTTGTACATTAGAATATGTTACGCGATTGGTTTTACCTACATACTTGCTAATTATCAAACAAAACTTAACACACAAATACCTATTGCCATTGTTGTTTTGATATTATTTTCAAACTGACATTTGTAACTTTAGTTGGTGTTGCTAACGCACGCATGTACATACTTACACATGTATGTACGTGCATTTTTATTGTTTAGTACCTACATACATATGTATTAACAAAAATGCAAGTGCATATATTGGTTAATGCACGCACACATTGTTGTATCTGTAGCAAGCTAATCTATATATATAAAATAGTTTGTCCTAACTGACTGACTGATTGTTGAGAGGCCCACAGCCTAAACGATAAGAGCTAGAAGGCTGAAATTTTCACATAATATTCCATTCAGGTTGAAAGTGAGCACTAAGAAAGGATTTTTAATTTGGATTAAATTTTGAACAACTCAATTAATTGCATTAATCACTTTACCTCATTCTACTACTCTGGCGCCTCATTGTCGCACAAGCTGTGAGTTTCAACGCCGCCGAGGTTTCAAACAAAAAAAATAAAAAAATGACCCATTCCACTTTTTGTCTCTCTCCGTTATTCTCTTTTCTTCTTTGTGCCTTTGACAATTGTTTTTCGAATTAAGTAGCATTTGTTGTTGTTGTTGTTAGTAAGTGTTGTTGTTGCTTCTTTTTGTTGGTATCATTGATTTAAAACAAATCAATTAAAACATAATTTGTTTTTGTACACTAGAATATGTTACGCGAGTGGTCTTATCTACATACTTGCTAATTATCAAACAAAACTTAACACACAAATACCTATTGCCATTGTTGTTTTGATATTATTTTCAAACTGACATTTGTAACTTTAGTTGGTGTTGCAAATGCACATATGTACATACATACACATGTATGTACGTGCATTTTCATTGTTTAGTACCTACATACATATGTATTAACAAAAATGCAAGTGCATATATTGGTTAATGCACGCATACATTGTTGTATCTGTAGCAAGCTAATCTATATATATAAAATAGTTTGTCCTGATTGTTGAGAGGCCCACAGCCTAAACGATAAGAGCTAGAAGGCTGAAATTTTCACATAATATTCAATTCAGGTTGAAAGTGAGCACTAAGAAAGGATTTTTAATTTGGATTAAATTTTGAACAACTCAATTAATTGCATTAATCACTTTACCTCATTCTACCACTCTGGCGCCTCATTGTCGCACAAGCTGTGAGTTTCAACGCCGCCGAGGTTTCAAACAAAAAAAATAAAAAAAATGACCCCTTCCACTTTTTGCCGTCTGTAGAGTGTCTCCCCGTTATTCTCTTTTCTTCTTTGTGCCTTTGACAATTGTTTTTCGAATTAAGTAGCATTTGTTGTTGTTGTTGTTAGTAAGTGTTGTTGTTGCTTCTTTTTGTTGGTATCATTGATTTAAAACAAATCAATTAAAACATAATTTGTTTTTGTACACCAGAATATGTTACGCGAGTGGTCTTATCTACATACATACTTGCTAATTATCAAACAAAACTTAACACACAAATACCTATTGCCATTGTTGTTTTGATATTATTTTCAAACTGACATTTGTTACTTTAGTTGGTGTTGCAAATGCACATATGTACATACATACACATGTATGTACGTGCATTTTCATTGTTTAGTACCTACATACATATGTATTAACAAAAATGCAAGTGCATATATTGGTTAATGCACGCATACATTGTTGTATCTGTAGCAAGCTAATCTATATATATAAAATAGTTTGTCCTGATTGTTGAGAGGCCCACAGCCTAAACGATAAGAGCTAGAAGCCTGAAATTTTCACAAAATATTTCATTCAGTTTGAAAGTGAGCACTAAGAAAGGATTTTAATTTGGACCACTCCTTCGAGTACCTCCCAAAATCTAATTGCATTAATCACTTTACCTCATTCCACCATTCTGGCGCCTCATTGTCGCACAAGCTGTGAGTTTCAACGCCACCGTGTGTACAAAAAAAAAATACATGACCCATTCCACTACTGCCGTCTGCGCACAAGCTATTGCGGCCGCATATACAAAAAACAAAACAAATCACCCATTCCACTTCTGCCGTCTGTAGATGTGTCTCCGTTATTCTCTTTTCTTCTTTGTGCCTTTGACAATTGATTTACGACCCCAGAACCGTTTGTTGTTGTTGTAAGTGTTGTTGTTGGGAACGCAATGCTTCTTTTTGTTGGTATTGATTTAAAACAAATCAATTAAAACATAACTTGGTTTTGTACACCAGAATATGTTACGCGAATGGTTTTATCTACATACTTGCTAATTATCAAACAATACTTAACACACAAATACCTATTGCCATTGTTGTTCTGATATAATTTTCGAGCTGACATTTGTAACTTTGGTTGGTGTTGCAAATGCACATATGTACATACATTCACATATATGTACGTACATTTAACATTCTTTTGTACATACATTTATATAAAAAAAAGCAAGTGCAAATATATATGTATATACAGTTCGAAAACAAACGCACTAACAAATAGAAACTTAAGAAAATGTAATCTGCATACATACGTATGTTTATTTAATGCAAAAAGTTGTATAGATATGTACATACATATGTACATACATTCAATTTGTAGTTTTTTTTTTTATAGAGAGCCCTTTGTGCGAAAATATTTAATCTTGAACATCTTTGTGCGAAAATATTTAATCTTGAACACCTTTGTATAGTGGTAGATTCGCTTACTTGCTGCTTATCTAACTCAGACGTAACGTCGTACCACACAAACATTGTTGATATACAATTTCGAACAATTAAGCAAAAGCACATATGTAAGTTTGTATGTATTTGTAACATATGGAGGTTTGTGAATAAAAGGCAGGCAGAAGAGGTAGGCGTGACATTCAAATTTGTGATGCATATCAGTGGCGGATGGCACCTTCTATCTCCCTATCAAGTTTGGAGGCTCGAGCGCAAAAACTGAGAAAGATATAGAAATTTCAGATTTTACGAGTTAGGTGGAAAAGGTGGGCGTGGCGTATAAAACTTTGATGTAGATCGGGGTTACGGATGTCACTAACAATGTTTCTACCAAATTTGGTGACTCTAGCCCAAAAACTGAAAAAGATATAGAGTTTTCGGATTTTAGAAGGTGGACGGTATCAGTGGGGGCGTGGCGTTTTGATGCATAGTTTTGTTAGACTTCAGCATCTACCTTCCCATCAAATTTTGTGAGTATAGCTTTAAAACTGTGGGAAATACAGTCATTTTCAATTATAACTGAAGGGGGGCTGGGGGCGGAAGAGGTGGGCGTGGCATCCAAACTTTTATGTAGTTTTTGAGGAATACCATCGGCTATCTTGCCCCTTAATTTGGTGACTCAGCTTCTAAAATGTGGGACATATATGTTTGATCG
>JAECXP010000154.1:0-10918 GCA_018152965.1 Scaptomyza pallida | reverse complement strand
ATACTATGATACCTGTAAAGACCCCGTGAAGATGTGATATCAAGTAATAACACGCACTTTATTGTACTTAAATTCGGTTTATTTTATTTCTTTATTGACACCGTCTGTCTTGCTCGCTCACTTATTTTAAACTAAACTCTCGTCTCTCTTGACACTCATCACTCGTGTCCGCTGCTAGCATCGTCGCTCTCCTTGGCGATCTCGCTGCCCTGTGCAGATTCCCACATCCCTCCTTTATTAACAAGTTTCAGCTTCAAAGGTTGATGTAAACTTTCCGCCAACCGCTCCGTTCGATGTTCCTTGTTTTCCCCATCTTCCTGGTAGTCCTGTACCGATGTCCTATTATCTCGAGCGTTACCTAAAGGAGAAATTACAGATGCCGTTGCCTCGCTTGTCGTTATTGGAATCTTCTTGACATGGGATACGTTCCTAATAAGTGTCTTACCCTCTGCCGTAATTTTAATAATATTATTGTTTCTTTCTATTACTTCATATTCGGTGTCGCCAAAGGTTGGAGTTAATTTGTTTGTGAAAATTACATTTTTCAAAAACACCTTATCCCCTACCTTTATTTCGATTTCTTTAGCCCCTCTCTTTTTGTCTGCCTGTTCTTTCCCTTTTTGTTTTAGTATACAATCTCTATCCCTTTCAGCCGAGTCTGTAAATTGTTCATCAATGTCATCTATACATGGAACTTTGTCGCGAACGACCCTATTGAACATAAGCTGAGTTGGAGCTACTCCTGTAGTCCCGTGTGGCGTCACGTTGTGCATGAGTACGAACTTCTGAATCTCCTCTTTGTAATTATTTGAATTTGAATACGCGATTTTTAATCGTTTCACTAAAGATCTATTCATGTTTTCTACCTCACCATTAGCCTGAGGCCAATAGGGTGGTGTTTTCACCTGCTCTATTCCGCAAATTTTTGCAATATTCCGCGAATTCTGAGCTGATATATTGTCGACCGTTGTCAGTTCTTAAGTATTTTGGATAACCTAATCTACAAAATATCTCTTTCATTACTTCAATGAGGCTAGCTGACGAAATAGAGCGTAAAAATTTGAATTCCATATAGCGAGAGTAGTAGTCTATAAAAACCAGGATGAACTCGTTATTGGGTAAAGGACCCAGCAAATCGGACGCTACCCAAATCCATGGGCCAGTTGGAAATGGATTTCTATCCATGGGCGCTGGTCTGGATGGTTGAGACACCAGGAGGCAATCTTTGCAGCGTTTTACGAATTTTTTCAGCGTCGCGGTCGATCCGAGGCCACCAAACTTTTGATCTTAACCGCCTTTTCATGGCCGATTCTCCTGGGTGCCCTTCATGAGCCAGCTCAAGAATCCGATTTCGAAGTGATGTTGGAATAACGATACGATTACCACGCAGAAGGAGAGGTCCTATTGTTGACAACTCATACCGGAATGGATAAAGTTGCTTTGGGGACTCCGATTTCCACTCGTCGTTCTCTACACAGGCCATCGCATCAATAATTTCTTCGTCTTTCACCGAGTCCTTAGCAATTTCCGAGATAGTCATCGATTTTGGAATACTGTTTTCGATGATATGCAGGATACTGTATTCGGTTTCTCTTTCACAAGTGTCGGGTGGTGTTAGCGGACAAAGTCGTGATAACACATCAGAAATGTTCTCTTTTCCTGCTTTGTACACTACTTTAAAATCGTATGACTGCAGACGTAGGAGCCACCTCTCTATACGGGCTGGTGGTTTCGATGTTGGTTTGAAAATTGCTTCCAAAGGTTTGTGGTCGGTCACCAGTTCAAATCGAAGTCCAGCCAGGTAGTAGTAAAATCGCTCTACCGCCCAGACTAGAGCCAGACTTTCTTTCTCCGTTTGCGAATAACGTTTCTCAACATCCGATAATGCTCGGCTTGCAAATGAAATAATTAAGGGATCATTGTTAGCCGAGAACTGCAATAAAACTGCTCCGAGTGCTACAGGACTGGCATCTGCTACGAGACGGGTGCGATTTCCAGGGTTGAAATATTGAAGATTTGGCACATATGCCAGTCGATTCTTTAAGTTGAGAAAAGCGTTTTTCTCTGTTTCGCCCCAGCTGAATTTCGTGTCCTTCTTTAAAAGATGACGTAGAGGTTCCGTACAGTCTGCTAGATCAGGAATAAATTTCCCTACGTACGTCACCAGACCGAGAAAACTTCGTATCTCCTCTTTATTGATTGGCTCTCGAAATGCTTTAATAGCATCAACTTTATCGGGATCGACTTCAATGCCTCTATCGGAAAGAATGTGGCCAAGAAATTTAAGTTTTTTGCTTTTCCAAACGCATTTTTGGTCATTTAGCAGTACGTTGTTTTCCTCGAATACCTTGCAGATATCTCTTACGGTTTTGTCATGTTCCTCTTGACTTTCTCCGAAGATAATAACGTCGTCGATGTAGTTCATAACATTTGGAAAATCTACTAACAGCTGCTCGAGATGACGTTGAAAAATTTCTGGAGCCGAATTGACTCCGAACATCAATCTTTTATATCGAAAAAGTCCCATTGGTGTTATAAAAGTTGTGATTTCCCTGCTGTCTTCATCCAGTTCCAGCTGATGATAAGCGTCTTTCAAGTCTAAGCGCGAAAAGAATCGTGCACCTTTAAGTTTGGTCATAAAAGATTCAAATGTTGGTAGTGGATAGTTTTCTCGACGAATTGCCTTGTTCGCCAGACGCATATCCACGCAGAGTCGAATATCGCCATTCTCCTTAAACGCCAGGACAATTGGGGAGATCCATCGACTCGGACTCGTAACAGATTCAATAATGTCTCGGCTCAAAGCTTCATCAAGTTTCGCTGCAACTTTATCTTCAAGTGCCACTGGGATCCTCCGCACCGGCTGCTGAACAGGCTTGATTTGGGGATCAATGCACAGCTTTATTTTAACACCTTTCCATTTGGGAAATGGTGCGGTCGTTTCAACCCGATTGACACTTAGGCCAAGACGAAGAACATTTAGCTTTATGGCTGTCTCACGCCCCAGTAAAGACTGTCGTCCATTTTTAATAACAAAAAATGTAGCAATCACCTCGACATCTGGTACCGCTGATATCGGTGCTTCAAAAACACAAATTACTTCTAGTAATTGATCAGAAGCATATCCTCGGAATTGTTTTTGTGAATGTGATCTCACATTAAACACCGCCGGGGTTTTTCTTTTCAGTGTTTCCCAGTCTATATGGCTGATGAGGTTGAATCGCGAACCAGAATCAATAATAAGAGAAACTTCTTGGCCTCCAATTTTGCAGCTGATAAGCTCTTCTTCCTCGTCACTGCATATTCTGAAGCAATTCGAGCTTCCCTTCCTCCTTTTGAACTCAGGTCGACCCTCTCCAGCACAATCGTCATCTGGTCGTCGCTTGAGGTTTCCATTTTTAGGCTGAGGATACTGTTTCGACTTGCATTTGCGTGCAAAATGCCCTATTTTCAAGCATTTATTGCATTTGGCGAGTCGCGCCGGACAAACGGGATCACTATTGGCATGACCCATCCGACCACACCTAGAACATTCCACTTCCAGTTTTGCTTTACGAGGCACAATTTTGTTTATTGCCTCAACGGTTGGCTTCTGCATGGCTTCGGATTGTTTGTTAATTTGCTCCTCGACTTGACACGCCTCAATAATCTCGTCTAGGGAGTGCTCTTTACTCAGAAGTTTCTTCTTTAATTCAGGAAGTGCCCACGAGTCCAGTATTTTGTCCTTAAGACAGATTTCCTCGATTTCCTTTTTCGATTCGCCAAAGAAGCATTTATACATTTGTTGTCGTAGCCGAAGAATAAATTTCGAGAAATTTTCCCCCTCCTGTGGAGCCAAATTGCGAAAAAGGTGTCGTTCGAACGTGGAATTTTGCTTAGGTGAAAAATAGGCATTTAACTTCTCAATTAAAATAACGCAAACATCATTGTCCAGCTTTTCATCGTACTCAATTATTGCGCCTGGTAATGAGTATGCAACAGTCTGCAACTGTACTCCACCCAAATGAAGTAGTTTGTTCTCTTGGTTTTTGGTGACTCAATTTGGTCAACCTCCATAGCTATGGTGAACGCTCTTAACCATTTTTCCCATTCATTTCTGAGCACCGATTTTTCAATCGTGTCACATAGAAATGGTTTAAGAATATTATCAGTCATCTTATCTGAAAGACAAGATTTTATTATAAGTAAATATTGGCTTGTTATTACTCAGCCTTTTACATGTTTTCTTTTTGTCGACTTGTATTTTATACACGATCGATTTAATATTTGGCTTACGCAAGACGAAACTCTTTCGCACAGCCTTCTCTTTCTACGTACATACATATGTATATTCGTACTTATTTGCATCTGTATATGTAGCTTGCATAGGTTTATCTCCCACACTCAGCCTTTTCCATATACAATGTCCCTCTTAATATTTTTGGCTTGTATGACACCCAGCCTCTCTTTGTTAGAATAATTGCACTCTCTTTGGCTCACATACAAACGTGTGTACGTTGCCGCGATGGACTTGTTAAATTTAACACTTCATCATTTTCTACTTCTCTTTTCTTTTACTCTATGCTTAGAGATTTCGTCTTGCGTGGAGAACATCGTCTCTGAGGGCGAAGCCTCTCACGCCAACATAGACACAAAAGCCGTTATCTTTCGTTTTGTGCTCTACTTTCGCTCTCCTTTTGTTCGTTTTCATGTACCTACATTGGAATTATATTCCAATTCACTGGAATTGAGTTTCACTTAGAAATAGTAAATTTCAAGATGCACTTATAAATTCAATTCCTATTTATTTTGCACAAGATAGTAAATTTACCTCGTCGCCAATGTAAAGACCCGTGATATCAAGTAATAACACGCACTTTATTGTACTTAAATTCGGTTTATTTTATTTCTTTATTGACACACGTCTGTCTTGCTCGCTCACTTATTTTAAACTAAACTCTCGTCTCTCTTGACACTCATCACTCGTGTCCGCTGCTAGCATCGTCGCTCTCCTTGGCGATCTCGCTGCCCTGTGCAGATTCCCACAATACCTTTGATATCAAAGTATAAAAATAAACTTATCCTTTCCATGAAAAATATTTTACGAGTTTCGAATAAAGACTGAAAATGATTTTATAAAAAATCTTAAAAAAAAAATCTACATCAGACGTATGTAGGTTAATGAAAAACAAATACAAAATCCAATTTGTATTTATATTGTAAAGTGCCTTTTCTAATTTTATAAAAACTCAATTCCTTCTCAACGCCTCTAGGCTCGGTCCAAATAAATATTTCTCCGAAAACTATGTGGTGCCGTTGCATGTTGAGGGCCTGCTTCTGGAATGCGAAACGGTTGAAGTACGACCAGTGAAACTGCAAAAAGATGCCTATATGTTTATACAATACCAGTCAAATAAAAACCAACCTAATAGGTTCAGTCCGCCTCAGAAGCGGAAGCCGAGCGTTATAATGTATGGCATCGATACGCTGTCCAGAATAAATCTACGCCGTACCATGCCTTTAGTGTATAAACATCTGACAGGACCCGGCTGGTACGAGATGCAAGGCTACAATAAGGTTCTAAGCACAAGATTTTTCACGAACTTATAATAATAATTGAATTTTCCAAGCAATAGGTAGGCGATAATTCGTTTCCCAATATATTTGCCATACTGAGTGGATACTCGCCAGAGAAGGCCAAGGAGCATGTATGTGATACAGATGAAAAGGGCTGCCTTGATGACATTCCGATGATCTGGAAGTACTTTCGTAATGCCAGCTATTTAACGGCATATGCCGAAGACGAGAGTGGCTCGAATACATTCAGTTACCTCAAGCCGGGCTTTAGCAAGAAACCAACCGATTACTATTTTCGTCCATTTCTTCGTGCTCTTGAGAACGAGGCGGATAATTACAACTGTCCGGATTGTCGCATGACATATTGCTATGGCCGTCGTTTGGCAAATAGTTATATCTACGACTACTGCCGTCAGTTCATGCAGCGCTACGTGGAGGAGAGGCCCATTTGGGGCATGTTCTGGACGAATCACTTCAGTCATGACGACTACTTTATGCCCTCTGCAATGCAGAATAAGGTCCTGGCCGATTTGCTGAACTACGAAAAGGATGGCGCCATGGAACACACCATTATGATATTCTTTGCTGACCACGGTGTTCGCTATGGCAGTTTGTTAAGCTTACCCGAGGGCTATTTGGAGGAGCGGCTGCCCATGATGTTTATATACTTGCCGCCCTGGTTTCGCCAACAGTACCCACAGTATGCTGCAGCATTGGCGTCGAATCAGCATCGCCTAAGCTCCAACTTTGATTTGCACAACACGTTAAAGCATATCATTGAGATCGGCGGCACACCAGACGGACCAGCCTTGCCCAGATCCTATGATTGTCCCAGCTGCCATTCGCTGTTCTATCCAATCGCCGAAAATCGCACCTGTTCCGAGGCTGGCATTGCCGATCACTGGTGCACCTGCCATCCCTTTCGAACTATCGATAAGCTCGATTGGAGCGAACGAATTGCGCCACGCGTTATCGAACGCATGAACGATTACTTTGTGCTCAAGAATCTCAGTCACTTGTGCAGTAATTTAAGCTTAAGTTATATACACAAAACGGAAATTAGAATGGGCTTGGATGTGAGTTGGGATGCTGACCTGGCCCAAATAGAGTCAGCTGTCTATCGCACCAAGTTTAAGGTGCAACAGAACAGCGCGGATTTTCAGGCAACTGTCGTCTTTAACAATATTACCGAGGCTGTCGAGGTGAATGTGGAGAGCATAAGTCGTACGAATTCATATCAGGAGGATTCTACTTGTATTAATGATAAAATTGCCAAGCTATATTGTATATGTTTCAGTGATCTCAAAGCATAGTAGCGTTTGTAAAATGTAAGCAACTTCCTATCTATCTTCTATATATTGTACATATACAAAAATGAATGTTTGTCTGTATATCATCGATGAAATCAAAAACCACTGGGCAATTCTTATGAAAATTTTATTATTCCACGGAGAAGGTTTGTATGATATGCTCATTGATGCCACTCACCACCAGGTGGCGCTGCAGAGTAGCAACTTCTACCCCGTTCAACCGACTGTCATGAGAATCAGTATGACTTGGTATTTTAACACAGAGGACACGAATACGGTATGCTCATTGATGCCAATTAACGGATTGTCTGGCATCAATGACCACCACGGACATTGCACAAAACCAATATTAAAAGGGAAATATTGCGGAACTAAGCTTTTGGGTGTTTTTGGGTGCTGCAAAGCGCAAAAATTTTATAGTATTGTGAAGGAGTAAACTCCGTCACAACATTTACAGTAGTATTTAAGCCGAGGAGGAGTAAAACGTAAGAAACAAAAGTATTTATATTTAAGGGACAGGGTATATTTAAGGCTAGGCACGCAGCACTATTAGATACGGGCATCACTATCAGAGGAGAGCAGCAGAGGCCCTGACCAAGGCGTATTTAACAAGGTGGCATCGACGTCGACGTCGCGTTGCCTTATGAAAAATGAGAGCAATCGAGAGAAAGAGAGCAAGAGCAAGAGAGTAATAAATTCAAAGAAATTTGTTCTCGCATGCACATGTATACACACATACATATGCATATTACAAAGCAAAACGTCCGTAACCGTGCGTCGCTTACAACGCTCGGCTCGAGACTGAAGAATAAGGCCAGTGTTGCCACCGAAGTATCAAGCTACCCACCAGAAGCGACCTCTGAAACCACCAGAAATCCACTAACAAAACTCACGCCAGTTTAAAAAATCGCTAATTTTTCCACCAACTTTATTTTTAGCAAATTTTTGTTCATCGCGAAAGAAAACAATATTTAAAAGATACGTTTATTGGAGAAATAACATTAAAATTACACATTATGTAACAAAAATAATGAAATTATATTAATAAGTCATCTTCAGATGAGTCGTTTCCGTCCGTACCATTATCGTCAGTCTCCGATTGGTACGACTCTTTGGTGCCAATTAATTTCACAATATTGCTTGGGATTTCATAGTCGTTGCAGCATTTTCCCGCTATCTTTATTCCGCAGCGTACTCTTAATATAGCAGTTAAAAGATTAAGCCCCATCCTATTTCTCTGCTTGTTTTTTATTATATTCATACTGCTAAACAGTCTTTCCACATCGGCATTGGAATGCGGCAATATTAAAAGAGTGATCGCAAAAGTCGCCAATTCGTAAAATCTTGAAACCCCTTGTGCATCTTTGAAATGCAAGACTTCATACCAAAATATTTTTGTATTTTTGGTTTCCTGCCATTCAATAAATGAATTTGTCGCCATTGATCGTCCACTTTCGCAATGAATTCAGAACTTTTATTTAATTGAGCCATAATGTCGATTAGATCTTCTTTGTTATGATTAACCCTTCTGCTATGTTCAAATAAAATTACACATATAGTGTTGTGGGTCAATTTGACCCACCTACAAAAATTGTGCGTAATTGTTAGGTTTTCGAAAAAGAAATTGTGGGGTTTTTACTTGTTATTTATTTTACACTTTATTCAGTTGAGTTTTCAAAAACTAGAACAAAAAAATACAAAAGAAAAAAAAAAAACACAAAAGAAGCAAAGAGGCAAAATTCTTTCAAACTTTCATTTGCAGTCAGCGTATAAGAGGCTGCTATGTTCCTTGCAAACAGTTTTTTTGCACTTGCAGCACAAAGCCGAATACTTATTTGAGTTTTTTGTATGAGGACAGTAGAAACAACGCTGTCGTTTTGTAGACTTATCAGGTGGAATTGCAGGCGAAGAAGTTTCTGCAGGCTTAGAACTTTTTTGTGTTTTTTCTACTATGTTTCTTGCCGAAGCAGAGCGTGGTAGATTTTCACGAGTGCTTAGAACCTTATCATAAAAGTAATTTTTAGAAATGTGAATATCAAAATAATTAGTTTACTTACTTTTCTATTCGACATTGTTTTAGAGCTTTCAATCAAATTATTTCTGACCGAGAATTGTAATCACTTTGAATCTTCCGCACTGCACTGCACATTCGGGAATCCCCAATTTCGGCAATAACAATGGAACAATCGATAACTGAATCAGCTGATGCTAAATTTTAGCAGTTTTCGATTATAGCTACAAAAATCGACATCTTTATATCGAAACATGGAAACGTATGCGTCACTTTTGTACTAAATGTCTTGGTGGGTCAAAGTGACCCACAACATCAAAAGTGTAACAAACGTATAAACATGATGCTTGTAAATAGTCCGAACATATTTTTTAAATTTTTTTTACGTAAAAATGTTGCATTTAATACAGTTAACAAATACATTAAATACAAAATCTATACAACCATTGCAACATAAAAATTTTATAGGGTATTATATGAAATTGGGTCAAATTGACCCACAACATAGCAGAAGGGTTAAGTGCTTTTTCGACACTTATTCGCGAAATTTTTTTCATTAATTCGACATTTTCTGGAAGCCTATTTTTTATTTCGTCAATTAAACTCACTATAAATTGCATGCACCGAGTCCGCACTATTTCTTCTTCTTCCCTTGGTAATCCCTTTTCTCGCATTTCGAGTATTTGTTTTTCGAATGGAATTAAACTCCAAAAACGATACGAGTGGAGTTCATAGTCGTCGTTCCAATATTTGAGAAAAAAATACTAAATTCTTAAATTCCACTAGACAAATCCACTAGCCACTAAAGTCAATATTTGTCCGCTAAAAAGCAAGCCAAAACCACCAGATTTAGTGGAAAATCCCCTATGTTGGCAACACTGAATAAGGCAACAGCAAAGAGGGCGACGTCGACGTCGATGCCACCTTGTTAAATACGCCTTGGCCCTGACTAGACCAAGGCGTATTCAAGGCGTATTTAACAAGGTGGCATCGACGTCGACGTCGCGTCGCCTTACGAAAAACGAGAGCATGCACATGTATACACACACACATATGCATTGCCTTGCGTAAGGCAACAGCAAAGAGGGCGACGTCGACGTCGATGCCATGATAAGGTGGTCTCGTCCGAAGCCGAAGCTAGCTCGTGCCAGTGCCTTAGCTAGTTCGTTTTTGTCCCTTAGCTCAGTGCGTTTCTACTGCCGTTTCATTCACACTCGTTATACTATGTACGTTTTACTCGCACTTATTGCTAGCATAAGCTAAGGCACAATTTTTTCGGACGATACCACCTTATACTTATTGCATCATGGTCGATGCCACCTTGTTAAATACGCCTTGACGTAATCTATGCAAAATTAGGCGCAGCAGCAACAAATGAAAACGAGAGCGTCGTCAGCAGCTCAAAGGGCAGAGGGCGCAGCAGCGCATTAAGCAGCGATCGCGACTGCATCAGGGTACAGCACGCATTGAAAATGCGTGGCTCGACAGTCGTTGCGGAATGTTTAAACCAGTGGTGCCCAAACGCTGCTTACGACGGAGCAAATTTCAATACATTCAAAAGAAAACACCAATACTAGTAAAGAAATTTTTTTTTTTATTTCAATGGATACACTGAACAAAATTGGGAGATACATTTTTACGTGATGTTTACTTGTCAAATAACGCGCCGACAATGCAATAACTAAAAGAATAATACAATTTCTTCAAGTGGATGCGCGTCGCCAAAGCAACAACAAAATGTTCATGAAATTTTATGACCCAACAACAACCACATGCAAGTCCCGTTACTTTGCTCAAATGCAGATGACGAATAGAGATAAGAAAACGAAAGTGAAAAATTGTTTTTGGAATTAGCATTGGCGCATGCCGACAGCCGTGTACATATACGCATTTGCTCGCCTATGCTTCGGAGCCAATTACAAAAACAAAGGAGCCGTGAGAGCAATGGGCTGGGCACCTCTGGTTTAAACTTTTAAGAGTGCGGGCGTACGCGTGCCTAAGTAAGGCAATAAAAGCAATCAACACGCGGCGTCGATCTGGA